>JAOTRQ010000009.1:799495-809959 GCA_028565875.1 Hoplisoma paleatum | reverse complement strand
TTAAAATTTTTAATCGAGTCCCACCACTAATATATATATATATATGTGTGTGTGTGTGTGTATTTATAAATGCCGTAGGGTGAGGTATACATATATGTACAACAATAATTGGTTCCAGGAGATGAAAATTATTGTATGCCGCATTAACTTACTTCCAAGCTAGGCTACGCCGAATTTATTTGTCTCTAGGCTAAACCGAAAACAACCATTCCCAGTTCTGTAGTTTATTTATGAATGTAATTTCAATACTATGTGGTTAATAACATGTTTATAATGTATAGTTAAATAGACAGATAATTAGACGTATAACCGTGCGTAAACTAAACTGAACGACACATTTCGACACCAGCTAATGTAGATATCAGAACTAGTGTACGTATTTTAATATGATTTTATATATATATATATATATATTTTTATTCATATATATTTACATACTTTTATGTGCTAACAGTTCTCTAGAGATTTTATGATTTTATCATTGGACAAAGTCGTATATTTATAGTCTTTTGAAAACCGACGGATAATAAGAGTGACTTAACGCGACATGCCGTAAGCCAAGGTATACGGATATATTCTTTAAATTATTTAATTATTTACATAATTTGGGATTTGCTTTAAAATATGGTTTCAGTTTTTCACACAAAATGGTAATTCTTCAGCTTTGATTAGCACGGTCTTTACCTACCTCAGATATAAAAGGGCATTTATTATTTAAATAAATAAAAGATGAGAAAAAACATGTCATACAAATTTCACTCATCATTTAATTTTGTTTAGAAATTAGGGGGAGAAATAACTCAATCTCATTTGTATTGCATTCTGGTTAAATTGTTACTTGCCTACCGCCCACAATACAGCCTAAAGCAGCCCACAGACATTTACAAACTTTTAGCTGCATACCAGATCCAGACGCAAACCCACTACTAATCATATTTCTTATTTAAATGTGTATTAGTATTATTGTTAATGAAATTTGTTGTTTATTGTGTATAATTTGTTTTAGAATTGTTATATATTTTCCCCATTGATATTTTATACCCTTAGGAATGATTTCCTTCACATTTAGGCCAATCCATTCAATCAACTGACACATTTATGTGATCACACTTGCCAGGTGTGGTGGGCAGCCCTTACAGTTAGTGGTAAGTTGCCTTGGTCAAGGGCACTTCAGTGATGACCTGTTGACTCTCAGAATTGAACCGGCAACCTGATCACAAGCCCAGTTCTCTGAGTACCAGGCCTCCGGAAAAAAAACATGATTAGAAATTACACGGAGTAGGTGACAAAGCCTTATTCGAATATGTGTTGTAGGTCGGCGAGTCCTCTTCTATCCTTGCTTAACCTTCTCTCCTTTCATATAACACGGAATGCTCTTCAGAAGTGCGTTTAAACTGCCAGTGCTCTGATTTCAAATCTGTTCATAATTTACAAAACAATTCTGAACCAACATGTCATTTGTGATTCATCACTTAAAAATAGACATACAACTATTTAGTCCTAGACTGAAACAGTAGGTAGAATGCAAATGTTTCTTGTGCATTATTCATACCTTTAATATTAATGAGCTGTTGTTTAAAATGAGGCGTAACTTCTGTAGCTAAATGTTCTGGGTTGCAGGATATTAATTATTTATTCTAAATGTGATTAGTGTCATGAGTGTTTAACACTGTCACTGTATACACCATCATGGTTGTTCTTATTTTGTCTAGACCGAAATTTTATATCATATATCTACATGCTGGTCTTGTCTTGTTTATAATTTTGCTGCTTTAATTTTGGCTGTATTATTTCAAATGCCAATGAGGGGAATCACTCTAGCATGGGGAGCTGTTTCCGATTTTACATCTTTGGAAAGCCCCATAAATGTCAGACACAGCCGGTAGCTGTAACAAAGGGTCCCATTCAACCTGGACTAAAATCGACCTAATTGCCTTATCCTGCTGAGATGAAGTGCTAATTGGATTATCTTATCCTAATTAACCTTCTCAGATCCACATGTTATTTTTATCTGACTTTTGTGTTGAGCGTGTGTGCAGGAGGAACAGAAAATTGTAGTTCGAAAACACGGAGCTCTCACTTCTCACGAGGGTTTATAATGGCAGATAAAGTTACGATCATCTCTGTTATCATCTCTCTCAAGAACTTAAGGCTCTTGTTACACAGCTAACATACAGGATATGATTCAACATGCCAGTGAAGTTTTTGTAGAATTGTTTTCAACTCTGTAGGGATGAATGGATATGACTGACCTGCCACCTCCATTAGTAACTGTGATCTACATTCAAAATATTTTTTAAACGTAATTAATCCCCAAGGGATTACAGAGAACGCACCCAACCAAAGCACTACCCAGCATTGCTGAGGCGGCACACCCAGCAGCTGGGACCCAGGAACCAGTTCCGCTTATGTAACACTCTTTCACTGCTTTATTCAGACATAGTCTGTATAGTCATAGAATTTTAAAATGTCCTGAGCAAACAAGCTTCTAATTGTTCTTATTAAAACTCTTATCCTGAATGTGATCATGTGAAAACGACATCACTATTATAAAGACATTTAATAATCACAAATTTTACATTATTTCACAAAGACTGTAGCAATTATTATAGGAACGCATGCTAAATAGAAACTTAAAAACAATTTATGTAGGCAATGTGAGTTAGTAATTTATCACATACTTATTGTCTGGTTTATTTTGCTTATCAAAATTGATTTTGATCTGTAATTCTTTAGCATTCTGAATGTTTTGAATAGTTTCATGAATCCTAGAATCGGGGCAGCCATGGCCTGGTGGCTGTGATCAGAAAGTTGCCGGTTCAATTCAGAGCGTTTACGGAACAAAGTGTCTTTGAGCAAGGCGCCGAACCCATTACTGCTTTCCGGGGGACGTGACTAGGGCTGCCTACCACATCGGGCATGTGTGCTCACTGCTGCCCCTAGTGTGTGTTCACTAGTGTGTGTAAATGTGCTTTTTACTGCACGGGTTGGGTTAAATGTGGAAGAATAATTCCTAATTGTGTAAAAGCACAATGGTGAAAAATTATTCTAAATTCAAAAAATTTCTAAAATGTGCTAAATATTATAAATCTTCAAGAAATTTAAGAACATGTACACCCGGACCTTAGCTGCGTTCTCGATCATGTTTGCACTGGTGTAATTTGCTATCTGCTGGCAGTAGGTATGGGCAGACAAACTAGCCACTGAGTGGCATTTTTTTTACTTTGACCTCATTGCCATCCAAGCATCCAAACAAGTTTGCAGTTTTTTTTGTAAACAACTCAAATCATACGGTACTGCACAAAATGAATGATTGAATTAATAGTAGTTACTTTTGTTTACTTTGAGTAATCCAGGCACATCAACCGAAACAAATTCGTGGATTTGTGAGTCCACACAGTTGTAATGTTTTACAGCAGTTACATCTTATTAAGCTTCTTTAGACTTTGACATCTTGGACATTTTGGGTAAGTGATTGCTTACTGAATTGTGAGGCACTGAATGGTATGCAAAAGAAAAAAATCACTAAACACATTACATAGATTTTTTTTTCATGGAACACATTGCATAGTACACATAAAAATAAATGATTGTCTTAAGTATAACTTCAATGCTTCAAACCAATTCTAATATTTATTTTATTATAGTAATGTTACACAGTAATGTATGTTTTCAAATTAGCTGCAGTAATTTAGTAATGACTCAACTTATATTTTCAGCATTTAGCAGACAAATGTATCTAAAACGACACCATTTTGAGTAATTCAGGGTTAAGGACCTTGTAACACAAGTAACACAAGCTATTAAATGATCAATCTACTTTCAGCCTAACAGAAAATAATTTTGATGGTATAGAGATATTTGGTAGATCAGTGAGCGAATAGACTTTCTTTCATTCAGTGTTGACTTAATCAAACTGAATATTTGCTCCTGTTTTTCCCCCCCTTTAGCATAAGGTCTATGGATTGGGCTTTGTGCGGCTGCATGCACCCTGGCAGGTTCTGAGCAGAGAGGCAGAGTTTCTTAAAATCAAGGTTCCCACAAAAAAGGTGAGTCCCTCGAGTTAATTTCATTTAGGTTTTCTTCATGTCTACAAAGCTTTCAGTTCCCGGATGTCTCTGGATCGTTTAACAGGATTCAATATTTGTCTCTGTAAAAAAAGTTCAGCAAAGACTTGAGTGTTTTAAATAGATATATATAAATATACAGTCAGATATATGGATAGACAGATAGGTAGATTTATATATACACAAACTAACAAAAGGATTGACAGGTGGGTGGACGGCAAGAAGGATGGACGAATAGATAGATTAGCTAAACTGACAGACAGACAGATAGTGTTTCTAGATTGATAGATAGATGAATGAATGGACAGGCGGACAGATTGATAGATAGATAGATGGATGGGTGGAAGAATGAATGGATGGACTAGATAGATAGACAGGAAGATAAATAGGAGGATAGACTGGAAGATAGATAGTTAAGAATCAAAGTATTATTTAATGGAAACATATACCAATAAAGTAAGTTTAGCAAAAGCACTTTTGTGCTTTGAGGTCTCACAGATTCTGGTTAACTATGGACGTTAAATCTTATAACATAACTGGGTGGTTATGTTAAAAACACAAAAAACGAACAATAAGCAGAGCACGAATAAGTATTGATACATAAAAGTTATTTTAAAATTATACACATTTTAAATTTACAATGACAATTGCAAATAAAAGGACACCTGATTACGAGTTTGTTGGACACAAAAGGGTATTCAAACAGCATGAAAACAACTCTGTTTTAATTTCTTTTAAAACTAGGTGGAAATATATATATATATTCAGGCAAAAGCACATTATCATGGCTGGACACGAATGCTCTGTACGGACCCCTGTACAGATCTCCAAGGTTTCCAACTCTTGTTTTTGTTCTGGGTCAGAATCAGAGCCATTGCCATTACGCACACTTTGCAATATCATGAGCACCAGATGCTCATGGATATAATGGTTTTCATTTGACTAAAGCAAAAAAAACAACAACAACAAATATAACAAGCTGAACACGGACCTAAGAGTGTGATGTTTGGTGCCATTATCAATGTAAAATTTGTTTAGTGCTTTATCAATGTTTTAAATTCTTCTTTTACTTATTTACAACTGCAAAACATTCCAATTGAGAAGTTATTTTGTAAATAGAGAGAAACACATGACAAATACTGAATTATTGCCCAGATATGATCTGTTCAGACCAGCCAGTCACTATCGGGCTAGTAACAACCCTGGGCAGAAGCATGATGGAATACAAATAGGTCTTTGCTAAATTGGTGCCGAAAACCTGAAAACATATAATGTGGTTTTGTATACTTGATTTATTACACCTGCTAGCATCTGCTAGTAGCTATCAACACACAGTGAGAAGGATGTTTAGAGAGAAAAACATTTATTCTGGAGCAGATGAAAAACATTTGAGGGTCATTATGTTTCTGAACGTGCATGCCACCTTTATCATAAAACACAAAGGTATGTAGGAAAATGTATTTTTCATGAACATACACTAAAGTGCCTGGAATTCAATAAACACTTCTAGAACTTTACAGTTAAAATAAAATTATTTAAAAGTAAAAATGTAGCTTTTTAGGAACAAAAGGACTGGTTTGAAACCACGAGAAAAAACTTAAATACACTTGTTTAGCTGATTTGCACTATAACAACTGCTCTTTAAAAGGCTGTTGGTTAAAAGGGCTCATGGAACCTTATTAGAAGTTGCGGCATCGAAATCCATAAATTACTACGAACAGATTATTATACAATTGACAATCTGGGGAGAAAAATGAAAGAATAAAAGAATGGTGGTTTGTGACGGGATCTTCCAGCAGGATCATGGCTGCGTCCCAAATTGTGCACGTACAGACTTTGAACACTGTCTTTAGTGCGTCTGAGAAACACAGTAAAGCTCAGTGCACTGAGTGTGAAGGGATGTGTTACTTCTTACAAAACTTTAACTTTACAAATTAACAATAATTTTATAGCTTCAGATATGAACAAATTAAAAATGTGATGCCTGCAACACACTTCATCAACCTTGTTTTGTATTTGTAAAACAAATCTTTTTCTTTTGCCACTTCTCACATTCTCACTGTCTGGTGGGCCCCGAACTTCACCGATCCTCATGTCCTTACACATCTCAGACAGAACATCAAACTAAACCAACCCCCTTATACATAGTCGTACATAATCGTGCTAGTATAAATCTGCCCTAATACCTGACAGATTCATTAGGGATTTGAACCTTGGATCCTTGCTGAAAAGACCTACCATATATAAGTTCACTGTTAAATGTGTGTTAATTTTGAGCCCTAACACGGCATTGCATGGTAAAAGCACCACCGAACAGAGTATATAATTTCAATGCAAAAGAACAAGCCATACAACATTTTGTCACATGCAATATATAGTAGGAATGTTTGTCATATGTCAACTTCTTTTTGTGAGTGATATATTGAGTTTTAACTTTAGAAAAAGAATTAGAGACAAGTTAATAACAGTCAATAAGGTGTTGGCCTTGTCATAAATATACCTTACCTATATATACTGAACACAATGTATTTACAACAGTGTTTGGTCTGTTTATACCCGGTCTTTACATGCTGCTAAACATCCAGTACTTGTTTCTTTAATTTGAAATCTGTGCCTTTTATCACTACGATGTTTTACTCTCACAGAGCTATGAACTGAAAGAGGAGAAGGGTCTGTCTGCCACCATGAGCTCAGTATGGAGGAAACTGAACCAACCGTTCCAGCCCAACATCCCCGACATGCAGCAGCAAAATCGAACCAAGTTCCTCTCACACAGCTTCTCACGGGACAAGCTCCATCTGTGAGGAATCTCTAGAGAACTAGGATTGTTTGGGTGGTGGTGTGATTTTTTTTGTGCCCAAACCCGAACAACTCAAACATAAGCGCTTAGTCATGTCTTCAGCTACTCTAGCTAATGTTCAGTCTCATTGTGATTTGTGTTTTTCAGGTACAATATTGTATGCAAGGACACGTTCTTTGACAATGCCACACGGAGCCGAATCGTAAGTCACTATTCATGTAGTGATCATTGTATATTTTTCTCTCAATCTGATGGTCAGAGTTGACTGGTGTGATTTGTTATGCGATGCTGCTGGAATAATGCGGTTATTTACCAGCAGTCTGAGGTGGCTCTGTTCTCCATGGACATATTACTAGGAGACGATCCTCCTGTGGGGTTACCAGGAACAGTTTGTGTTGTTTGTCTCTCCCATTCTCTTTCTAACCCTCATACTAATGCTATCTTACTCTCTCGCCCTCAGGTGTACGAAATCCTCAGACGCACCGCCTGCACACGGACCTGCCAAACTATGGGTTAGTAAAACAATAAAACATAACCATGCATGGAAAAATGTTGGCGGGATCCTGAGGAAAGCCAGGCCTGAAACGAGAAGAGCTCCATTGGGCACAGTGCTGCAGGAGCAGGTGTCGGAGGAGCTTCCATATGCTTTTCTTGACCGATATGTTCGGCAGATGGACATCGCTACCAGAGATGGAAGGATTAGGGTATGGAAGGGCTAGATAGCAGAATGGGGGTTTTGGTTTGAATTGCATCATCTAGCCCACACATAAGTACTCACTCTTTTGTCCTGGATAAACTAGGCCTTCAGAAGGTTCACAAGTGAAGTACCATCCATGAGGGTGGGGGGAAAGGGGGGGCGATGGTCCCTTCTGTTTGTTGCTAGGGAGCCACCTTTATTAATTGAGGGCTAATCGCTTGCGTGTACGTGTTGTTCCTGTGAGGACTGATTAATTACTCTGATTAAAGCTTGTGTTCTATGTGTCAGCCTCTTTCCATTCTGAAAAGCCCGTGTGCTGCCTTCACACAAAGGAAGCAGGTCTGACATGTCAGTCAGTTGAAAGTCTCCAAGGTGGCACATGGTAATGTATGGTGATTTTTCTCTTCGCCTACAGGGATCACGACGCTAATAGCGAAAGGGGTGTATGACTCTGCCTTCCCTTTGCACGATGTAAGTTGGCTCTGTGCCTCGGTCTCAGCCGCTCTTCCTTTATGACCCAAATTCTGATCAATGTCACAGTATTCTCAATACGCTGGCTGTTGTTAATTTCCGAAATACTTGCAGGGAGATTTCAAGGACACAGAAAAAGCAGCAGAAAAGAATGAAAGACAGGTGAGCCGATATTTTATCGGATCGTCTACATCGATCTCTGTGGAGCTACAGATCCTGACCTCTTTTGATTGTTTTAGATATTGCACGACGAGTGGGCAAGATACGGAGCGTTCTACAAATATCAGCCAATCAATCTTATCAGGTATACACATTATTATTATTTAACATTACACACTGCAACTCAAAAAATGCTCAGAAATGTAAACGATTGGTTGGCCAACTATGAGCAACCTGAATGATTTAAATACTTAACATGAATTCTTTTTCTAACCCTATACTGTAAATCGAACGCTTAAGGATTTTCACAGATCAGGTATAATGATGACCACTATGGCCACTAACATGAGAAGTGAAAAACACTGAATATTTCTTCATTATAGTACCAGTTAATAGGTAGCATATAATATGCAGCAAGTGAACAATTTATCTTGATGTGTTATAAGCGGGAACAATAAGCGACCTTCTTCACAACTGGAGACTTTGTGGGGAACATTGGTCAGTACCTACCAGAAGTGGTGCAATGAAGGATCAGTGGTAAATCATCGGCAGGGTCATAGAACAAATACATATATACTGATACATATACAGTACAATGAAACTTTTACTTTGCATATACCAACTTGTATACACGTTGGGGTCAGAGCACAGGGTCAGCCATCGTACAGCACCCTTCTAGATTTTCCGATATCAATCCCAAAGCTTTACCCACTAGGCTACACTTATCCTGCATGGCTTATTGTACATGTGGGAAACACAGGCTGACCCGTCACAGTTTTTTTAGTATGGGGCTGCATAGGTACAGACCAATCAGATACAAAGATGATCATAACGTTGTCTTCATTCTAACAGAATCTAATCTGATTATGATACTTTTAATAAGAGCATTTTACACCAAAATAGCATCACTTGAAATCAGCTGACTGGCTGCTAAGCTACATCTAACACTAGCAACCCTGATAACTATTACTAATAATTAATCTTTTAATTATTAATGTATTTTTGCCTTCAGCTTCACTAGTATTTTGAAATTATTGGTACTTGCTAGTGTTACATAAACTATAGGCATTTTGTACTGTTTTATGGCAGGCTAGGGAATTGTTACTGTTTCCTAGCAACAACTTTTCAATGGAAAATATTGTCAGTATTAAAACATATTTAATATAGAATCCAGGGCTTCTCGAATTGTTTTGTTTATTGCTCAAAGACTTCTATAAAAGCAACCAAACATTTTGTGTTATCATGAAATAATTACACTTTCCCACACAAATCACCGCTCCACATTCAGGTTCTTTAACTTGGCGTTCTTGCTTCAACCTTCCCTATAAGTCCGAGCTTGGGACCAGTACTACAGTGCACAGTGGCTAGATATCTACGGGGCGATTCAGTATCTTCAATAAGCCTGGTGGCTTGTCTTCAGAGTAGTACCCAGAAGAAAACAATGTTGGACACGGGGAGAACATACAACCTCCACACAGAAAATTATTAGGGCTTGAACCCAGACCTGTGAGGCGACAGCACCATCCACTACACCACTTCATTCACTTTCCCTTTCAATTATTATTGTTTTTATTTTATTTGTGTAGTCTGTATTACAAGGCACATTACCTAAGTATGTATCCTTTTCGAACAAACAATTAAAATGTGTGTTTTTGACACAGTCCATTTGATTCCTGTAAACCTTCTATTCCCTAAATTCTTTCCCAAATAATTCTATTCAACTTTTGTTTTCATTAGAAATAGACTTTGGAGGGAAAGTAGCTACAGCAACCCCATTTGAAACCTAGTTTTATTTAGCACTGAATTTGAGTAGTTCTTAACTTGTCCAAAAGTCTTCTTTTTGATGGTTTGGTCTGCTTCCATTTCTCAGGAAATACTTTGGGGAGAAGATCGGCCTTTACTTTGCCTGGCTCGGTGTGTACACTCAGCTGCTTGCCCTAGCATCAGTGGTAGGCATCATCGTGTTCCTGTACGGCTGCTTCACCATCGATTCCAACGTGCCTAGGTACGTGACAGCATATGCCCACAGGGTTTTAGGCATGAGCCGTGTTTGCGTAATACCAAGGAGATGTGGCATGAGCCATGCTCCACAAATCTAACCAGCATAGCTCTAGTAGTATGACGATCATTGCTATTTAAATAAAACATCACATAGCAAGGTGGTACACGGTTATTCCCAACATGCTCATGAACAGATATCCACACATTGGTTGCTATATACTGAATTGATCATTTCAATAAGACAGTTTGGCACCAGATAGATGTATTCC
>JAOTRQ010000009.1:787339-799395 GCA_028565875.1 Hoplisoma paleatum | reverse complement strand
TCCACCAACCCCCTGCCACGCACACACAAATAGCAGCATGGCGTTCACAATTGAACATACAAAGCATCATTTTTGATAGACATTGGTAGATAGACACATTTGTCTGTCTCATACCCTCTTCTGTCGGTCAAGCTCAGATTGTCTCTCTTGATCCTGTCGCTCTCTCTCCACCCTCCGACGGAGCTGCAGGAACAAAAACACCAGAAATCCAGTTCAATTTCATTATTCGCAAAACTGCTTTATAGGGAAATATTTCACACCGGCTCACCCACTCTAAACTCACACGTTCACTTGTGGCCACACATTCTTACTCGCTTACTTACTCACACTAGATTGGGTGTCGATCTCAGGGCAGGTACACACACTCAGAGTAAGTCAGTGTTTCTGATTAGGCATTTTCTGGATCGTTGGAGGAAACCAGAGTATGCCACTGGGAGAACATGCAAACTCCATTTAGAAAGGACCCATGCTACCACAAATGGCCTTGGCAAATTTTTGTCATGCAAGTGCTACCAACGAAGTCACTGAGCTACCCTAACAATTTTATTTATTTTGTATAAGAGTTGTAGGTTTCAATTTCTGCTTTCTCTCCCATGAGCTCAAGTTTCCTCCCACTGTCCAAAGCCTATTAGATACACAAAGTGATCTGTTCAACATACACCAATCAATCCAATGAATATTGTAAAATCAGGATACAATAAATAAACATATTGATTTAGTAATCCGTGCATCTTAATCAGAGATGATTATGAATTTTACTGTTCCTATATATTCATATATTTTATCTAAATAGATTTACATGGTGTGTCAGATTCGATTCTTTTTAAACCATGTAGGTTTCAGTGATAAATAGATCCTGTCCTCTCTCACTTTCTCTCACGTACGCACGCACGCACGCACGCACACACACACACACACACACACACACATTCATACAGCCACCCACTCACTCAATTCAATTGAAATAACTTTTTTGATTCTTAAAAGAGTCACAGTTACAATATTTTTTCCCTCCCTCACACAAGACGAGAACAAGCACACAGAAAGGACTCTGGCGGCCCAGAACCCAGGTTCTTCTAGCTGTGAGATAGAAGTGCTACCCACTGCAACAACGTATCACATTGGTGTGACTTCAGATTTGTTAATGCAAAGCAAATAAGCAAATGTAATTCGTTACTGTACATAAAAAGTATTTTTGTGTATCGGTACTTTACTGAAGTATTTTTATTTGGAGGGATTCTATTAAAATAATAATAATAATATACTTTATTTTATTTTAATTTTAATAGATATTAAGTGTTAGATTAATTAATGGCATTGTATAGAAATAGTGGTGAGCCAAGAAGAAGCTCAATTGGTAAGATGTTAGACTACTGATCAGAAGGTCTTTGAATCCCACCACTGCTGGGCACTTGATTAAGACTCTTAAACCTCAGTTTCTCAATAGTGACAGTGGGACACGCACTGGGCAAATACACTGAACACCTGAACAGGGCTGTTGCTGGAAACAGAGCCCAAAACAAACACGCACAGACACTGGACAATTTCAATATCTTTGATTAACCCGATGGTGTGTCTTTGGACTGTGGGAGGACAACAGAGTACCTGGAGGAAACTTACACAGACACTAGGAGAACATGCAAGCTTCATACATAAGGCGCCAGATTTTTGTTGTGAGGCCGCAGTGCTAAATACTAAACCACTGTGCCAACTCTGCTTATATGTACCATTCGTTATTATAAATAAACTATCATATATTATTCTATTAATTATTAACATAAACTATTATTTGAACCACAATTAAAACAGTGGAAATGCTCTGGATGATTTATGATGCAGATACGGTTCTAAATGCATTTTATAGTGTTCTTGCATATGACGGACAAGAAATAGTTAAATATTTTAGCATAATTCGCTGATAATTATTTACCCTTTCTTCTTTTTTCTCTTGCCACTCCTTCTCGGTGCTTTCTGGAGTCTTGGCTGCTTGCCCACATTTCTGACCTTTTAAAAAAGCATAGTCTTCCTCTTTGCACATGTCTCTCATGCACTGTGTATGGAAGAACACGTTATGTAAAATGTGTAGTTCTACTGTGCAAACATTCAACACACAGTCGTTTACTTTAATAATCTTTAAAAGCTTTTTTAAGGAGTTCGATTTTTATTGTAGACTATCAGCAAAATAAAAGTAAAAAGAAAAAATCATTGACACACCTTAGACATGGGTATCGCTGCAAACATCTTCTCATGAGCCATTCTTAAAAACAAGATACATGAACTTTCACAAACGTCATTGTGCATATCATGAATATGTGCTATTCCTCTTTAATGTTTACTGTGTATGTCAATGTATATTATGAATATGTGTTATTCCTCTTTAATGTTTACTGTGTATATCAATGTATATTATGAATATGTGCTATTCCTCTTTAATGTTTATCTCTTACAGCCAAGTTCTCAAGGTACGACAATAATTACTTAGACTAGTTATCTAAAGGATGCAGATTTAAACCTCACTACAGGTAGTCACTGTTGGACCTGTGAGCGAGGTTCCTAACCCCCATTTCTCAAACTGTATACTTTGCTTTGGATTAAGATAATTGTAATGTAAATTTAAATAATCTTGCAGAAAAAAAAATGTGCCAAATGTGTTTCGTGCACCTGGGCCTAAAATCTCTTAAGTATCAATATATGAGTTTTTCCCTGCATACTGTTATATTAAAGCCACAATGAAAGTGTTTTAATTCTTATTCTTTTGTTTTATATTTAATGTTAAATTAGTCTGTATTTTTAAAAATGGTAATTTAAAATTATTTTAGATATACTGTATAGAACATACTATACCTTTGACCGAAGCTATTATTTATGTTTTAATTCTAGGCCACATCCGTGATCATTCATCATCATACAAGTCACATCTAACTCAGTCATGGACATTTTGGTCTCTTCAATTAGCCTTACCTGCATGTTTTTGGACTGTGAGAGGAAAGCGGAGTAGAACCCAGAGTAAACCCATGCGGACGCAAGGAGAACATGTAAACTCAGCACATAAAACTCTCGGGATAATCCGAGAATCAAACCCGGCATATCTTGCTTTAAGGCGACAGTGCTGACCACTAAGTCACCATGCCGCCTGACCGCAGATATTAAAAAGGATATTACGCAGCAACAAAAATGTACCTAGGTGCTTAAATGTAGTCCAGTAACCACTAAAATGTATCTAAGAAATGAATCTAGGAACTCTTTACTTACTAAACTCAACTTATTAACTTAGAAACAATAGGTTTTTTTTCCAAAGCAGCCTTCAATGTCATGGCAATGTCAATCTGGTTGACTGGTCTTGCATTTCTCAATCTTTTTTAAATGAATCATATCAGACCTTTTTAATGGTACTTTGACACAGAGAAGTTTCCAAACAAAGTCCCAAGCGGCAGTCTTAATTGCTAGGAAGAAAATTGAATGCTGTGCCCAAAGCAAACTTTCAAAACCATTAGATATCTGTTTGTGTTTACATATTTAACGATGTTACTTCAAAATAATGACGATAATATCCTACTAATCAGACGGTTGCCTGTTTAAGCCCAACTAAAGTTAAGTTTCTACTATTTGACCCCCAATCAAGGGCCCCCAACCATCAACTGCTCAAAAGCTGGTTCAGTGATAATTGTTGCTTTAGATAAAAGTCTGTGACATTTAATACTTATTTTTATAAAAATACACAACATTATTTTATTATTATAAACACAAACATCTGTTGTTTGAGCATGTAGCCACTTATAGACCGCTGCTTTCACATCATCATCACATAATAATCTTCTTTCCCTTTTTTGAGTGTCTGAAATTAGCCAGATTGAGCTAAATCTGGACTATACGCTCTTTCAGACACGACCAATCACTACTTCTCAAACGCTCAATGATTTCAACAAAAATATTCAAGTCTAAAGATCAACCAGTGAAATGAATCTGATATATCAAATCTGATTTTGATATATTATGTTTATTTAAACAAATACAACAAATAAATTATCATTCATTTTAGACCACTTATACAAACATAAATAAACATTAATAAATCTATAATAAATAGTTATGTAAATTAATATGTAATGTAAATAATTAAAGTCTATGCAAATAATTGAGTTAACTCACATGTGAAAGATCAACCGTGTATTTCTCTTTGTCTTCTCTTGGTAAATCTCTTGAAGTTATGAAGTGGTCAACTTGTTTTACTAAGTGATATACACTGACCGAACTCAACAGACATTGCAGTAATTTCTGCACAGGCATGTTAGATCTGTCACTCGTCATCTAATAAACTTCAGTGTCACAACAATATTAATTGATTGTAGTTAAAGGACCCTGGACATTAACAACACCAAAACAACCCAAACAAATAAATTAATGAGAGTAGTGAGAGTGATTATTTTCTTGTAGATTGCACTGAGACAACATATACACAAAACCCTTAAAAAAACTGAAATCTGGGGGTCCTGGTACATATTCTGTAAATTAAAATAAAATCTTAATATTGTATTATTTTCAAACATCTAGCTCTGTTGTTTTATGCTAAGTGTTTTAGATAGAGCAATTAATATAGTTCAATGCTGAATCGGCTTTATTGGCTTATAATCATACATCGTACAGAAATGCATTACACTATTACTGCTGGAGTGTAAACACAAACATGACGCCAGTAGGTTGAAAATAAACGTGTGAAGTCACACACCAGTATGTTTCTGTGAGATACAGGGAGCAGGCAGCTATTCTATGATAAAATAGCTAATAAATTGCTGACCTCCAATTAAAATAGAAATTGTTATTAAATTAGGATCGCTGCAAAGTGTGAGTATAACATTGTCTCTTTTCTTTTTATTTATGCTAATTAATACTCAACTTGTTTATATTGATCAATAAGAAGACATTATTGTCACTGCACCGTGCACAACAAAAATAATTTAAAAAGAAGTATAGAAGTATAAAAAAGAATCATATACATACAAACAAAAGTAGTAAATACAATAAAAACACATACTGTATATACTGTATTTAATTTTTTTTTTAATAATAAAATGTATTATGTACATTGTGCAGTAGTGTAGCTACATTAGATATATTGCAACAGTCTGTAGTAAAAAAATATTGAGCAATGTGCACTTAAATTACAAACAGGCAATAAATGTTACATGTGCAAAATGTAAATGACAATAGTAAAGAATACATGTGCAGCTGTATGCAGAGAGGTAAACAGTTAACAGTTACAGTAATAGTGCAGTTATTCATGTGAAGGTGTGATAGTGTCTATGAGAGGATTCGACAGTTCAGCTGGTAAAAAGTCTAAAGGCCGTGAGAAAGAAAGTGTTCTTTAGTCTGGTTGTAGTTCACACTTCTGTACCTCCAGCCTGAAGGTAGAAGTGTGAATAGTCCATGTTGGGGTGAGTGGGATCTTTGATGAGGGCAAGAGCTCTCCTGTGGTTTCAAATAACAAAAAGTTGAGCAGAATATAAAATGCTGAAACATGAGATATAAAATTAGAAACTTTAGTATGTGTAAATTTATGAGAAAATATAGTTCAATGCATTTGTCATTCCCTGCATTGTAAGTGGCCAATTGAATAATAAAACTGTGTGGAAAGCCAAACTAAAACTATCACAACTGTTCTATTATTGCTGTTTTGTTCTTTCTATTCTACTTTTGACCACTACTTATACCCTGTGTCTGCATGTTTTTACTCTGGTTGTTCTGGTTTACTCCCACAATCCAAAAACATTCTGTCCAAACAAAATTGCCCATGACAATTTAGCCTGAGCATAATGATGAACCTTCTGTAAGCATCTCCTGTCACAAATGTAACTGAAAGTGTGAAGATAAATCTTAAAGTTAATCTGTAAACTAGCCAAAGTATTTTATAACTAATAATGAATTTAAATGGTAGACAGTGAAGAGAAACCCGCAGTAATATGATCAACCTTTTTTAGTTCATGAATGTACCAGATCCACAACATTACAATCATCTAACTGAGATGTTATAAAGGCTTATATTAGAAAGTACAGGAGAGTCTATTTCTTATTTTTGAGAAATTACACAAATTAAATCAACCATTGTAATATTATTAATGTGAGTATCAAACTAGCAAATCAAGTAGAATCAAATAAGATTTTAATCTATTTTTATACCTAAGCTTTTACATAAGAGCTGGGAGTTACAGACTGTGTTTAAGATTAGCAACAGATTAGATCATTTGTCTTTCACAGTCTTAAATCAGAAAACATATCTATTGCATTGTTAAAATACATTTATCTTTAGAAAATAATGATTATAATCCCGTACAGCATATGTGTGTCTTACATTTGTAGACAGTGATGGCTGTGATTTAGGTTAAACCTGCCTATTTATTTACTTTGTTTGATTACATTACTGTTAATGTAGGATCATCCACAAACATCATAAATTCATTAGTAAAGCATTTACACTATGTTCTTATAATAAATGTAATATATAGCAGTTTTCCAAATAAAAAACTGTGAACAAATGGTGTCTTGTCCCTGATGTTTCGACTTAAGATAAAGCCAAAATCTAACAAACATTAAAAAGTGTACATTCCCCCTCAACGTTATAGGACTATAGTTTGGGATTATATAAGATTATATCAACAGCTATTGGTTTCATTAATAAATCACAAGTCTTGTCACAAGACCTTCCAATAAACATGGTTCTAGGTTTGGAATACATAACGTAATACAAATATTTGTGATACTTATGAAAAAAATAACTTTATTACTATATATTACTATATATAATGTTTTAATAATCACTTTGTAAAAAAGCACAGCAAAAGCTTCATATGTTTAAAGTTTATTGCTTGTAATTTTGGCAAAATGTCTTGTTGTTTTACTTTTACACACAGTACAAAACATGAATGAAAAATGTTGCATTGAAAGAAAAACAAACCAAACTCTGAATGGAGGGTGTGGAGGGTTTCCAGACTCCAGTGTGCTGGTGAGGTGGAACCGGATAGACAGAATGAATGTGTAGGATTATTCTTAAGAGCATTCAAAGGAAATGAGCAGTTTCTTAGTTTACTGTCTGAACATTCATTCTGTAGTCCCAAGTGAAGATGTAGGAGGCATCCTCCTGGACATGATATAAAAACATAATGTACACATCCGGTACAAGTTCAGTGTAGAAACAGCTGGCATCTGAAAATCTCATTTCATCATTCATCATACATCAAACCATCAAGCTCAAAATCTGACAGTCATAATAGACCATACATCTTTACAGTTTCCACTAGCACCTGTTAACACAATCAATATTTAACCACACTATCAAAACATATTAAGTTAATATTATTTTGACTTGTTCATACGTTTCTATATCACACAAAAGCCGCTGGAATTAAGGCATCTCACAAACATGAACTTTTCCAGAGCAAGAAAGATCCTAAATGATAAACGTCTGTAAATGGGTGAGAGTAAAAATGGTAACATCAAGTAGTTAAAATCATGCCAACATTTTGGAATGTGTTGCAGGACTAAAATGCAAGTATGTACTGCATATTAAATGAAATGAAGTTGACCATGCAAAACAGGAAATATTCTGAATTATTTCTTTCTGCAATTAATTTTTGCTTCCCAGAGTTCAGCTTCGGTTTGAGACATTCATTTTGTGAGACCTGTTATTTAATTATTTAATAATTGTCATAAGCATTCAGTGTTACCTGACTTTAATGTAAACACATAAGCATCAAAGTGTCTATTGTCCCCCTATTTTCCATTTGATTTTTAATTAAACTGTATACAATATACATCACATTAAACGGGAATTAGAAATCAATCATCATTGTGTCATTTTCTACATCTCAAAAAATAGAATTATAACAATATTGACTAAACTTTCTATTTTAACTGAGAATGGAAATTGTTTAACTCTTGTAATAATTGTCTAAAATTATTAGTTTAATTCATAAAAAATACATAAATTAAGTCTAGCAACTACCAAATTGGAGTAAAAGTGTGCTGTGGTCCATAACCTAGTATTGCCATTTAATTTTTCTAGGCTCAAAAATAAACCTAGGAATAAATCTTGGGAATTATGTCAACCAAAAATACACAAATATAATCAGAGATCATCCACATTGACATGCCAACTCAAAGACTCATAGGTCTCACAGACTGTGACCATGGACAAACATTAAACACAGATACACAGTATGGCAGTGTTACTGCCTTAAGCTCGCCTTAAATGGCAGTAGTACAAAAACTGTTCATGCTGATGGGGCAATACAGGGTCAAGTTCTATGTGTTTTAATTAATGTTTAATAATCTTTGCTTTATTACCTTGAGATCAAAAGATACTAATATAAATTTTAAAAAATCAGTTATAGTTCATTTTAGTGAGACATAAGGAAACATCCGAGTACCAACACAAAAGCCCAGACAGTCATGAGAGAGACACCACCATACCATCCTGCCACACACACACACACACGCACGCATGCACACACGCATACACACACACACACACACACACACACACACACACACGTATGTAAAGTATTAATACTTTATACATAATAAAACAAGGAATTATCTCATTAAATGTAATTGTCCCTTTATTATTTAATTTAATTTTCTCATTATGATCATGGGCCTCACATAACCTGGAAACAGGAGTAGACAGGAATGCATTTAAGCAAATCATTTTCATTAAATCTAAGGCAGCTGACCCACCATTTCAATATTGTATATATTGTTTATATCTGAATATAAAATTGGAGGGAAATATCTCACAGAATTAACAAAGGACATAGCAGTGTGATTATAGCCAGTGTCTGGAGGTAAGATTCCAATCCAGTACATCCACACAAAATGATACAAAACATACAAATGTTGTTTTTAAAATGTTGTTCAATCATTGCCTTTTAGAATGATAACTCTCAAAGGTTTTGTTAGCATTTTTTGCTGTACATTGGTCAGTTTCGTTTGTATATCAACATTGCATTGCATACTGTGCACAAAATAATGAGTGATATAAAAAATATATATATTTCTTAATTATTTCATGCATTCAGTGATATACATATACGCTTGTAAATGACATTTTAACAGCACAGATTCAGTAGCACCGAATTTTTTGAGCAATACTTAAATGAATGACTGATACATTTTATATTTAACCCTAAATGACACTAAACTACACTACATTTTACACATAAACTGCGGTTGATCCAAGGGTCCGGTTCCAAAAGAGACATTGTTGAGCAAGGCACTTAATTTCACCCTGTAATGCTTTTTTGTTTTTAAAATATGCTTTGTTTTTAATAAATAACACAAATATATTTGTACATCATATAGACATGTTTAAACTACAAGCATTTTATATAACTTAAATAATAATTTATATTTACAGTCTCCCATGGTACAATAGAAAGACAGTGGAATAGTTAAGTTGAACGTTTTAGTTTGTTTGTGTTCACGTCTTGCGTTGTTTACGTGAAAGTGCGCAGACGCATGAGGTGTTTAGCCGTATCCAGCGCCAGTTTAACACGTTTTTGTACTTGGTCAAGGCACGGACGTATGTCTGTGTGGTTTTGCACTGCGAGTTCCAGTTCCTTTCATCTATCCCTCGACAGCCGTTCTTAAACGAATTGCTGCTCTGACAGCTGGTCTCATAAAAGTATTGTTTCATTTTTGTCATCACCATATCGATCTCTGTGAGTACCGAGACCTCTTGCCCATGGATGTCCATTGCCATGGTCTTGTCTGTCACCCAGCGACTCTTACTGTCGCACACAGAAAACTCGACACGGTAGCTCTTGTGCTCTACGTAGCGCTTCTGACGTGTCTTATTGGTGGCTTGAGAGTCCTGAGAACTGACAAAGTCATCCATGAGGTAGAGCGGTGGGGGCTGAAGAGGAGGCCGTTCACTCAGTAAGACCCGCGGGGAATTGTAGCGCTTATGCTGCCTCAGAAGTTCATCAGTCATAGCTTTGCTGGGTTGCTGAGCAGACGGCCTGGTATGTTGTGGGTAGTCCATGTTGACTGGAGTGTTGAGAGATGTGGGAAAGGATGTATCCTGCGTCCCCTCGTCTTGTTGCTGTCGGCCACGGCTGATGTCAGCCTTCAGCAGCTTGATGATGAGTGTGTTGATGGGGTCCTGCGTGGGCCGCTGCTTGTTTAAACTTGTGACAGAGAAGCAATAGAGATATGTGAGGAACATCACATATAGCGAGATGGACATCACTAGATTCACCTGTAAGACCTGTAGACAGACAAAAAAGGAAGCAGTAAGATTTTAGCAGTGTTCTACTTTCTGCCAAAGTGTTCTTTTAGGGTTCTGTAAAATTGGATGTCTTAAATAAAAGAATAGATTTTTTTTTTAACTTATTGCTGTCAAAAATGTATTTTGTATTGTTAAAGCGATACTACACACCAACACCACTACTGTAAAAAAACACTGTGATTGATGTATGTTTTTTCTCTGATAAACATTTTACAGATAAATGCAGATGCACTTTTTATATTCTGAAATATAATGCAAGTTGGGTAAATTTAAACACAAAAGAACCATTTAGTCAAAAGAACCATTGAAAGTTACATTTAACAGAGACTTATTGATAGCAGCATGTCTCTCAGTTAAATCACAATATAAAACAATAAAAGTAAAGTATATATTCAGTAGTATGTTCAGAGTAACATGAGTTGCTGCCCATCTTTGGGCACTTCCTATTTTTTATTTAAATGTAGGGTTACAATCGAAAGCATGTATAAAGTACATTAACAACAGTCTCTTGAATAAGGGTGAAATGTGACATCTCATGTAAAGATAAAATTTGTCTAGACAAATACACAGAGAACAAACAAACACGACTGCTGTAAGGGAGAATGTGTTCATGGTGTAATCCAGCTTAGCACCCAGTGACATCAGAACAGCCACAACCCTAAATAAAATATTTGCTGCACGAAGATACACTAGTAGATACATTAATTTACATCTTGATAAAATCCAGAAAATTAAACAAAATTTAAAAGTTTGAATTCATTTTAACAAGGCAGACAAATGAGTCCTGAGCATTGCAGGAGTTGCAGCTGGGGCATTAGGGAAGAATTTGCCATGAAAGAGGGTTGTGCAATATTAAGTAATAAAAGCAAATCCTTTCGGTCTGTCCGAGAATTCTGGTGAGTTTGTAATTTTGTTCGCTAGTGAATCCCATCCTGGCAGTGTTGTGATTTATTACTTTACCGTGTAAAATGTGAGGGAAGTATGTATTGCATTGGAGGACCAGAACATTTGTTTCAGATGTTGTTAACTGAATGCTTCAGTACCTGAACACATGTTATACTATACACTGTAGTTCTGATATTTAGGTCCACTGCCTAAATATCAGTCCCTCTAGGAACCTGCTTAACAAATACATGCAAAAATATTGGAAATGTGCATTGCATTATAGTTTCAGAACATTTGTTTCAGATGTTACTTTAGATAGGTATTTGTTATCTTATGAGTGTGTCTTTGTGCTCCGGAAGCTGAATAAGAATGGAATTTTTACACTTATTTTCATTGGTTTGATTGGAATGTCATTGTGGACAAAAGTCGAAATACTAAAGGAGTCACACATTTTATCTTTAACTTTTTTGATTAATAAACAAAATGTTTTAGCTGGGTTTTGGATTTATATATACTTTAACATGATTATTATACATACATTTACATGATTATGCTTCCCAGTATTAGGAATTGAAATAAAGATAATAAACAATAAAGATTACAGTCACTAGATTATTAAAGACCATATAAATACTTTTTAGTACTATCTTGTCCTCTTAAATTGCATTTTTTATCCATCATACCCCAGAATAACAGGTATATATAAATATATTGAAATAAAGATAATAAATAATAAAGATTCCAGTCACAAGATTATTACACACACAAACACACACACACACGCACACACACACACACACACACACACACACACACACACACACACACACACATACACACGTACACATACACACACACACACACGATGACTACTGAGGGCTCTTTATAT
>JAOTRQ010000009.1:756868-787239 GCA_028565875.1 Hoplisoma paleatum | reverse complement strand
GTGTGTGTGTGTGTGTGTGTGTGTGTGTGTGTGTGTGTGTGTGTGTGTGTGTGTGTGTGTGTGTGTGTGTGTGGTAGACTAGCAACCTGTCCGGAGGGGTTCCCACCTTTCACCCAAAAAACCAGACACGCCGTAAACTCTCACCAGAATAAAGTGATTGTAAAACAGACAAAGCATGCAGGTTTTAATGTTTTGTTTTATTATCATCATCATTGTTATAAAATGTTGTTGTTGTTGTTGTTGTTGTTGTTGTTGTTGATGATGATATAATTAACCATGATTAACTATGAGAAACTGGCAAACTATTCACACCTTACGCACCCCAAAAATTATTAATTATTAGTATATAGATTATTATTAATTATTAGTATTATTATTAGCAGTAATAATTATATTATTGATTGATATTATAATATTATATTGATAATATATGAATGGTGTGAATTGATGAATTGATGTAATAATATGAATTGATATTATTTGAATGATTGCTTAGATGTGCTAGAAATCAGAAGATCGACAGTTCAAGCCCCACAACCACTACGTTACAAATGTGACTCCTGAGCAAGGCCCTTAACCTTTAATTATTTGTTATTAATACATTAACCTAAATAGAAAGTCAATTATTGCATGCCAAACTCATTTTCAGATTACATTATCTGGATAATAAATACACAATGTTTTCTTAATACTGTCTAATCTAATAATTTCTTAAAACTATTCATTATGAGATGTGTGTTATAAGGCCTAAAGTCTGATCCTTACTATAATTGTATATTATTTTTGTGCCTTTAATACTGTAAATTTTAGTATAATCTAAATTATAGTATAATAGTCTCACATGATGTACGTATACCTATGAAAAGTTATATAATGCTAATAGAAGGATCATTTAGTCTTTAAAGTTAAACAGTTCAATTCACAACATGTTTCCCTTGTCCAATCATTCCTTTGGTATGTTGTTCAAAAAAGGAACATATCAGTTTATAGGGTAGCTAGTAGTGTAGTTTATAGTGCTGTTTTATGTGAGTCATTTTTTTTCCTTTTATTGTGCTGTTGTTGTTGATTTAGAAGTAGCCGGGTATGCTTTGACTAAAAAAAAGAAAAGTTAACTTGTAATGATGCTGGTTTCTCCTCAAACAACATAGCAGAATACCTATTTTTCAAAAATGTTATTTTTGTTATGTTATTATATCTTGTCACTGCAATTTAATACTTTTAATACACAAAAGTAGTTCACTCTAAGATACAGAATAACATATTCAGCAATCAAATAATTAACAAAATTAATAATAATATTGATAAACCCACCAAACCGTAGCTTGGTGAATAACAAAGTCACTTAAAAATAATTTGCACAGTCAACCTGACCGGGGCCTTTATGGGTGGAATTAGCATGTTTTCACCATGTCTGTGGTTTTACCATGATTGTGTGTGTTAGCCTGGCCACGGATCTACCCTTTTATAAAAAATTGGTGAGAAAACGATAAAAGAATAATTTGAAGCGACAGTTTATTATCATGGTAAGTTTGTGTATCTGCTTGTAAAGTAAATAATCATGGTGATGTCAGTAGGCCATGGGCAGTAGAACATGATGCTATAGATATTGACATGTTGTAATATGTACAGAGTTGGGAATTATTTTGAATGAAATGTATTCTGCTCAGATCCAGGTGAGACTGTATGTGAGAATTTTCTAGAAGTACGTGCTTTGAGGGAGATGTAAGTAAACAAATGATCAGCTAAGGAAATAGCAAAGAATATCTGACTTATCTATAATTATTAAACCATTTAAGGAACTATAAAAATAGCAAGCTGATGGTCAGTAAGACTCGTTGGGTTAAATTATAGAGTTCAATCAGTAGAAAGCGGTTTTGCTTAATACGACCAATTTTAAGTAGAAAATCGTTCTGATATCAATGAAGTCATACAGACTCAGTTCTTTCAATCAACATCCTAATCTTAATACAGAGTTTCCTGGTCATTACACCAATCCATCACAAAAACACTCAGAAACCACGCCAGAAACCAACAATGCTTTGTGTATTTGCATGACAAAGACAAATGGGCTTCATTGAATATATAACAAAATAACAGATTTTTGATCTGCCAGCATTTCCTCTTAGTTGCATGTAAAATGAAAATAAAGGACAGACACAATAACAGCAAACATTCCAGATCACTGGAAAATCTCCAATTAACTTTTAAATTAAAACAGGCTCCATTTTAAAACAACTGCAGCTGTGGACTAATAGGCACGGAAGTCAAAAGTTAAACGAATTCATTTGTCAGCTTTACCTGACAGAATCGCTATTAATTGTTGGAATGTAGTGGCCATAAGTAAAAATACTTCTTTGTGTGTTTTTGAGACCACCATGCTGAAATGTTGACAGCATTATCGTTTCAGCTTCCGTAGGAATGAGACCTGTTCGGTAATGTTTGCACAAGTCCATGATTCTCCTTGTGCTGCATCTGTTAGAAATCTGATTTCTGTGTACATTTACCCGGAAAACCTTTATGTAAAAGCTAACAGTTACTGTCTGGTTTATTCAACCTACATATGCGTACTTAAATTGTTAAAAAGGAATGTGGGACACACCTATGTGACGAGGCACACCGGCATCCATTCTTTACGATGCTAAACTCAACAACATGCTTACGTCTTGCTCATTCATGAAACTGCTTACACCTGTGATGCATGTGAATAATATAGACAATAGAAATCTGTCAAAGTGATGAAACTTCTAAAACTGCTTTTGTTTTTACAGATTTCGTTTCATTTCAGTTTCTGTAGACAGAAGCACCAAAGGAGAGATGAAGAAAGATGGAGGGTTTGCGGGTTTTGTGAATGATACATTGAGCAATCTGGAAGACATCATTATAGAAGCACAGTTTTGTGAAGCACATGTGGAGTTAATAGCTGTAGATCTGTGGACGTATTACATGCCATGCAAGTATTTACAGGCTGTTTTTGTCCATTAATGCTCCACCCACAGACAACTAGCTCCATTGTTAGTAAACAACATAATGTTTTAATCTATTCATTATTATTCTGTTTTCCTGATATAAATACTATTGTTTATGAGCTATGTAAAAAAGTTACTGTTTTTACTGTTGTAACTATAAAACATTATTTCAGATTTTAGATATGTTAAACATCAGGGCTATATAAGCTACAAATTAGAAAGTGATTTTTATGATACATTTGCTTAAAATACTATATGTTAGAATTATCTTGAAGATTTAGGACTATGAAAACATTCTTCATTTGTCAACAATTCCCTTCATAGTTGGAATGTGAGGCATGGGTTTACATCCTTACATTGTCCAAATGCATGAATCGAAAGGACCTTCATAAAACTGTATTTACAAAGCAGTATTTTTGTCATTTTTGACATAAGTGATGATACTAATAGCATAATGTATGCTACTAAATGATACTAAGAGGGAGTTTCACATACAGCACTCATCAAAATGTGTTTGGTAAAACAATTAGATTTAAGCTTGTTTTCGGTACACACAAGAACACAACACATAAAAAAAATCAAGCCTGGGCTAGTTCTGCATAATTTTGCATTCTAAAACCTGGTGTGACCCTGTCTTGGAAAGGTTCTGCAGGACACGCTGGAGAATATAACCTGAGGAACACAACAAAGATTCTAAAAAATCTAAAGAATCTACCTATAGACCTGTCAGTAATACAGTTCCCACAGTAACAAAACACTTTTGCCCAATAGCAGGTCATAGATCACTAACAACCTTAAGGACCTTGTAAACAGTAATGAAGAGGGCATTCAGGTCCGGAGACAGAAAAGGGATTAAACATGTTTAGGCAAGAACGGAATACACAGCTACCAGAACATTTAACATGACAGAGGTGCCAAGAAAGGGGATGAAGACCATTATTGTGCACTAACGTGTTCACTGTGATTTATGTTAAGATGTATAAAAGATATAGATCCCCAAAGATAAATCCCCAAAGATTGGGGGTTCAAATCCTGGCTCTGCTACACTCCGCTATACTGCTGGGTCCTTGAGCAAAACCCTTAACCCTGTCTGCTCATTGTAAGTCGCTTTGGATAAAAGCGTCGGCTAAATGCTATGTTATATAACTTTCACATTAGATGAATCAGTCGAACAACCACTAAATCATTCACTCATACCTCCTAATAAAAACATTTTTAAAACATTACTATAACTAATCTGGTCTGTTCAAAACATATTCTGATTAAGGGCGAAAGCTGATCTTTACCTGCTTTTTCTGCATCTTTGTGGGCTTCTTCTTGGGGCTCCAGTTTCCTGTGTAATAATCTGTAAACATGCAGGTAGAATTGGTAAATTGGAGACACTAAATTGTCCTAAAGGCAACTATCCACTAAATTGCCAGTAAATTGTAATGCTGGTGTCAGGCTTGCATAAATAGGGAGGCTTTTGGCTTTAAACCTAAAGATTGAGATGACTTTAATATGCACTGGGACGATAGTCCTTAATCAAGCTTTGGTTGACTTCTAGGTGTGATTGGGTTTATTTTCCTGATGGAAATTTCATTTTAACCAGTGGTGGCTGCTGGTTTTCAGAGAGATGAAACTCTGTTGGCTTACATCATAAAGTTGGTCAGTTTATTCATACTCATTGACTGAACATACTGACGAAATCAAACATGAACAAGGAAATGTTGAACGTGTGTTAAATTGAAATAAAGAAATATTAATAGTGTTTATTTTTTACAGAATAAGCTGTGTGGTTATAAAATGTACTAGTCCAAACATGCTTCGCTTTTCATTATTAGCTAGCCATTGTTTACTAAATCTTGACATAGATGTTATTCTATGTTTCTTTGCATATTTTTGTTGGACTGTTGATTTGATATTTGCCTACACAGCACATTTACAGGTTTCATTCGCTACCACAATGATCCTTTTGTATATAGCAGCAAGGAGGCTTGGTAAGACTTTCCTAAAGACATTTCTGTGTTCCTGATTCATGACAATGTCTTCCCCTTCTGTCTTTTTATTCCTGATGGATTTGAAGGGAGTCTCCCACCTGGGACACTGGGCCTCAGGGACCAATGGGGCAGTGATCTCGACCCCTGTCTCAGTGTGCTGTGGCTGCAGGGAAAGGTGGGTACCAGTCTTCAGGATGAGAAATAAAGAAGCAAATGAATAGTAAAAGAATGAGAGAAGGAGGGCGAGACCTGTTGTCTTTCCTGACCAGATCAGGTTTCTATCCGTTTACATGGGTCACAGCACAGGTTTTCCCTTTTTCCCTTTATGTCGCAATGCTCACACTTTCCTATACATACACAAACACACACAT
This sequence comes from Hoplisoma paleatum, assembly GCA_028565875.1. NCBI lineage: Eukaryota > Metazoa > Chordata > Actinopteri > Siluriformes > Callichthyidae > Hoplisoma > Hoplisoma paleatum. The sequence goes on along the minus strand of JAOTRQ010000009.1, from coordinate 781,923 downwards.
ATACACAAAAGTAAAGCATTCTTTACATTGCAAATTAGACTGTGGAAGCTAGATTATAATAATAGCTTGTTTGCCCTGCGTTTATTTGAATTACTTGAGCTTTGGGAACCATATACACATACAACTTCTCACTTGATTTTTTAAATATCTTTGTTCAGCATTTATTTTCCTTCCACAACTATTATAATCAAGCCACAAAACACAATGAAGTGATCAAAAGCATTTTAATAGAATAAAATGCTTTTATTTAACATTGCACATATACAGATACAATACAACAAAAACCATCTGATGATACACTGTCTGTAATCTATTGTAGTGCACCTGTTTGAAGATGGTTACTTGTAGATCTATAACCTTTTCACTTGTACTGTTCACTGTACCACCAAAACACCACAAAACCAAACACTGAACATTTAGTTTAATATCTTACCTTTTTTTTAACTATCTCAATCAGCCAGTAAAATTGAATAATATAGCCAATAGACTAACTCAGTCTGGGTCACTCTGTTTTATCAATATTCGGTCTGAACCTACATGGACCTTCCAACTGACATATACATATTTCAGCTAATTAATAAAAAAAACTTTCCTTACATACTTTTAAAGGACTTTCTCACAGACATATAATGACGTACGTTCGTGTACACTAACAATGTTTCACATTTCAATAGCGGAATCATGTGTAACCTGTAACTACCTGTCCTGTCACAAATGTAATCATGTTCAACAGGATACTAAAATCGTAATAAATAATTAGAAAACCTTATACTCATACAAATACTTATTTAATTATCATTATACCGAATAATCTACTAAGGCACTTAATTAAGGCATTTAATGATGTACCTTTAAAGTGGTGCTACATTTTTGGATATACAGTATGTTATGTTATATGCCTGACATTACTAACTAATAACTGTCACCAATAGTTGTGTTAAAAGCTTTTCTTTGGCTGTGTTTCAGTTTGTATTATGCGATTTTGGCTGTTCTCATATCAATCGTTCAGTTAATGTCTTTATAATGGCAGTGCTTGATTGTAGCCAATCTTCTCCATTCACCGTTAAAGTGCTTGTGTTCAAACTGGCCTGAGTGCTGTGTGTCACACAAACACTGAGGAGCTGTGGGAGCTTCAGCAACAGGTCTGAACTACGGGGGGGCTCTGATGCGCCTGTCGCTACAAACAGGGCTCCTCTTGTGCTCTATAGAAGTCAGACAGCGCAAAGCACTGACCTGGAAAGCAAGCCTGGGAGTGCAGCGTAACTCAAGGCCCAGGGTTCAGCTTACCTGACTGGGCAGCAGCGGCTATGGAGTATAGTGCACTCTCCATCAGGTTAGATTGCTCATGGAGATAAGTACCAAATACCATATGGGAGTTGTTAAGCAATACTGCTACAACACAAGACAGAGATAACCCACCGTCTCGAGTTTTGTGGAGAATGTAAGCTTGGTTTGTTCGGCTGTGGTGAATTTCTTCAGTTTTCACTAGGGAAAAGAAAGGAGACGTTTTGATCTGGATAAGAAAGCTAACATCTGTCAGGTCTTATGTACTTTTCATTCTAACGTGTGGATAAAACTCACATAGCAAATCTAATTATTTAAATTAGATTTGAGTGTTTTGAGCAAAATTTATATTTGAATATAGAGAAATTCAAATTCAAATTTAAGGGAATCTCCAATATTTAAATCTGGATAGGATTATTTAATAATATATTATAGCTTTTAAACAGGGTAGACTCGTAGGTTTCTGTGAGAAATGTGTGGCCATATGACACTTTTTTATATATCGCAGCACACACACACTGGTTACATCTATGGAACTCGAAATGGTCAATACAACACCAATGAAGATGCACTCATCTGTTCAATCATTAACCAAGCAAAAAAATTAAATGCTCTACAACAAACCTCTTACAAAGTTAAACAAGCACATCGTGCACATTGTCTGATCGGTGAAACTCAGATTAACATCTGCTCGACGACAGTGTGAGAACGTCAGCACAGTTGACTTTTATCCTACTTGTTTGTAAACCAATCAGCCAGGTTTTACTGCTATGGAGTTTATACCAGAGTGTTCTATCTATATGTTTCAGTAACATACCAAAGTTCTAGGGTTAGATCTAATTCCCATTTGTTTAGGAAATAGCTTAGCCAGGAAATAAATAAAGAGATGAGTATGTCTCGATAATTCAATGAACCAGTTCTAATTCTACATGTATGAATTATATAAACAATATAATAAGCTTTTATACAACTAGCCATCTGTCTATGATCATAACGATTAGTATCTGTTTTTAGTAAATGCAACATTTCATTTTAAATATCACTGCACTTCAAACAAATACTTTGTTTAAAATGTAATACAGTTATTATTTGTAGAACCATGACAACAGTTCATAATTCTCATACATTATCACTGAACACTTACTCCAAGACGAAATTGTGAAAACCGCTATATCTGGCAACACCATCTTAATTGGACCGTTCATCAAATTAATGCATATTGACCAGAGATGCAGCACAACTTAAATTCTAATAGTATTATTCCACATGTCCAAAGAATTCAGCTTTGACAGTACATTTGAACCAATGAGCTTTACACAAGCAGTCAAGCCGTACTCTCTATCAATACACAAGTGTTCAGCACACAACCTTTGCAGCATCTTGTTAGACATACTGTCCCATCATTACAGTTCAGGTCGCAATATTTATTACAATCACAGAAATGAATTCAGTTGTTCTCCAAAAATAAAAAATGTAAAAGTTGTACACAATAATATCATTTTTACATAACAGCCAACTCCATGCTTAACACCAGTTGTAATCTTCAGCTCAAATAATCTTGTAGCTTCAGATGCATTATTGGATAGTTTAATGTGCTGCACAATAATTTATGTTATTTCTATTTGCAGACACTGAAGAGTTTATATGTTGCGTACCAGTTCTAAGATCATTCTGATGTATTGTTTTATATAATATAATCATATGCAACAGATTATCACAGGTATTAGTTTAGGATTTCTAGATGGATAGTAAATGTTCGGTATGTAATGCGTATTTGTGGTGAGTATGTGTGCTTGTGAACAGGTAGGTTGTTACTTGTTCCTGACAATAGGATGGTAGTTTTTGTCATTTAAGTCTAAGATCAAGGGTATCCTGTGACTGGACTCGTGGTCAGATTTTTCCTTCCACTATACATATTTTTTAGCTTTGGGTTTCAAGCCACATCAAAGTTAAAGCCCCATTACTTAGCAAGTCGAAATTAAATTCGTTTAATCTTACCACCTGCAGCATCTCAAGGTCATTTAGCCTGCCAAACAAACATTTGGGGTCATAATTGAGCTAAAATGCTGTTTATATTCAAATTCAGAAAGAAAAAGGCCTATCAATCATGTGAAATTTTAAGTTGAGACATTTTCCTCCCCAGCGCTTTTGTCAATGTCCTAAACAACATTATATGCCAAGTAGATTTGGGTAAATTGATACATCTTTACTGACCCAGGGGTTAGTGTTGACACCTCCAGGCAAAAACATTTGGCCTTTGTAACATGAAAGCAAACATCTCCAGGATTTAAAAAAAAATTGATAATTGAGATGTGACTGGTGGAAATTTAACAAAGTGGCATCAGAATATATAGAGTATGTAGAGTAAAACCTAAATAAAAGACCAACAACAACAACAAAATACAATAAATCCACTTTTAAAGAATATGTATATGAATAAGTTTGGGGTCATTTATTTTTGGCACTAGATGATTGGGTTACACATTAAATAAATTAGTAGTCTTATGGAACAATAATAGTAAATAACTTGGGCTTGAACTATGTTTGTGATTTTCCAGCACAGACGTTTGTGTTATTTTTTCTTTTGCAAAAAATGAGCTTATGGAGAACAGAAGCCTAGTACCGAGAGCTGTAGGTTATCAACTAGAAAGATTGTGGGTGCAAATCTTGAGGTCTTGAGCGCTATCGAGTCCAGTCTCTGACCCCATATGTGAGTAAAGATTCCCCTCTTTACTGTACATGTGTAAAAGTATGTATGATATCTGATCTAAATTATTATAGAGTTGTTGCTTCAAAAGCCTTGTTTTAGCCTTGAGCACCTTGTGGTCTCCAGGTTTGCTGTAAGGTTCAGACAGGCTTTACAGAGCTGATTTTTGCAAGGCATCAACATCAGGTCCATGGCAAAGCTAAGCTTTGACTGTGAACAACAAGAAAATTGTTCCAGGATTGTTTTGATGGTTCTAGGAACACATCTCACCTGATCAAATTTCACTTTGGCTCTACAGCAGGGCCCCACGAGATTAGGCAGAGAATTCAATTTCTGCCAAAACTAGTTTGAGGAAAAGTAAATGAATGAATAACCAGTCATATATTTTGTTTTTATTTTCTTGTTCAGGAACAGGCTTTGCTGTTGTTCCATACTGTATTATAAAACCTTATAATTTTCAACTAATTACTAAAGTATTGGTACTCAGAATGGCTTTTTAAAAAGGGCAATAACAGAGCAGATAAATTATTTAGCCGGTTGTTCTTTGACCATGGCTAAAACAAAACTGAAATCTGAACTAAACTAAAATGTATCAACAACTGTATAGATAAAAGAATCCCAGAAATAAAAACATCACTGAACAATTTCCCCATGAGGAGATATGGAGGGTGTTTAGAACCTGAAAAACCTAAACCAGTGGTTGATTTTTCCTGCATTTTAATAACTCACATTGCAAAGAACATTACAAAGTGTTTATAGCATAGTGATAGTGTAGTCATAGTACAGCCAACAATTGTACTCATACGGAAAGAGAGATGCAAGGAAAGAGGCAAGCATCTTCTGTGTTCTTTAAGCAAGCTGTTAAGTTTTAAAGGTGTGTCCTTAAAATACAAAATAATAACATTTCTTAAAAAAACAATATTTTGCTAACTCTTGCTTTTAAATACTGTTAAAGGATTGATTGTGCAGGATACTGGAAGTCAAGGGTTGCCCTAGGATATTTGGATTTTAGTTTGAGCATGTTTATGCTCCATGAAGATCTTATCAATCAATCAACAAAAGTTTCTTAAAACACAATATAATAAATTTGGTATATAAATCTTCTTCATTATTTATTATTATTTTATTAGTTTCCAGAGTCCAGTTTTTAAATCATAAATATATACCATAATCTGGACAATTAGACATACCAAACAATGACAGTTAAGATAGACATGATTCATTTGAGTACTGGACAATAAGTACTGACATCGTGTACGAATTTAAAGATTCAGCCCTACCGAGTCCTTCCTGATGACCCGAGGGCTCTGGATTATTTAAGCTTATTTTTAAAAAATGTTAAGATCCTACGGTGTAAATCTAATAAATATGCATTGGTTGATGGTTTGTTTGTTCCCCATTATATTATAGAAAGTATTTTTGCAGTTGATAACAGTTCTATTGCTTTTAGTTGCAGAATGAAGAACAGTGGGCTTGATTATGTGCTTCATTATTGAAACTGCATTATTAAAATACATTGATATTCATTGTTGATTTAATTAAAGGGTTAAAACCTTAGGTTTGTTAGTACTGGTGTCCATATGTACAATCAGGACACACAGCAAGTCATTTACAAAAAGCAATTTAGAAAACTGATGTGTCAAATTTAGCAAATGTATACTGACTGGGTTCCTGTATATGTAATCCATCTGGTTAACTAACAATTGTTCCTCATCAAATTATTACAACTTATTATTACACCACTTACAACTTGTTCTTCCATGATTAGATGAAACTATTCTGGTTTCATGCTCATCCAGGACAATGCCCACTTTACTATACGGTGTATACTTTATTACACATTAAATTTGCCTGAGTATGTAACCTTTACTTAATTTATTGCAAATGCAGGTTTTTTTGCCAGATACTGCTCATCAACTTCAAGTGATATTTCATGCCTGGTCCTGACTAGCTGTTGTGCTTACACATCTACATCACCCCCTCGCTGCTGTTCTTTCCTGTTCCCCCTTGACCTACATGAGCCTGAAGCTGGTAACCCCAGAAGTATACCTTACGATATTTGCATTTGTTTCTCAGAGTTTCTCTGCCATTAAAGCTGAATGAACCACTGATGAAGGTCTGTCTAAAGAAGAGGCATCATTGTTTGCATCCTTTCTATTATGTGTGTGTGTATGTGTGTTTGAGAGAGACACAGAGAGAGAAAGAGAGAGAGTTCATTAATGGTTATAATTATACTATAATTATAACTTTTTTGTTATTGAGGTTCACATATGACTTTATCTTGATGAACAACAATTAACTTTTAATGGTGTTGAGTCCATTTTTATTTCTTAATGTGTGGTCTTTGTGATTTAAATACTACTTTATTCTACAAAATATATATATAAATATATTTAATATTAATATAATATTAGTTAAAATGTGTTATATTAATATCATTATTGTATTTATGTATTGTATTATATCTTTATTGTTTTTCCATGCGGATCTGTTTTAACTAGTAGTTTCACAACAATAGTTATGACAGTATTTTCATAATAGATGAACTTACGCATGTCGAACTTGTTAAACTTCCAAATCTCTTGTCTCCTTATCCACTTTTTTACTGTAACCCAATATTGACCTACCATTTGACCCTGTAATAGAAACTGAGGTTTTTTGTACTGCACATGGCTGTTTACTGCACGATTATTAACATCATGTTCTAGAAAATGATGCATCAAGCAGCTTTAATTTATACATACATTGGACAAAAGTGGGAAGGTCAAACTCAGCTACATCAAAAATCAAGAAATCAAGACTTTCCGGAAGCAGGAAGTTGTTGTAAAAACAAGCTGCTGGATTTCATTTAGCAATCAAGACTTTAATTCCAGATGTTCCCAAATCAACTAGAACTTGATACTGAGTGGGTCCAAGGTCTGCCTCATAGTTTTTATATTAGTTGACAACATCTTTAAATGACGGCAGGTGAAAGCAGGTCAGCTGCTGAATCAATTCCTATTATTGCAAATCAAACAATATAATAATACTAATAATAATGTTAAGAAAATACCAGCAGGTAAATATTGAACACTATCGAAGGCCGCAAAGGAAAAGAGTACCACAATTTTTAAAAAATGTATCATCAAATCTCTTTTCCCCCTCATTAAATACTCAATTGAGACAGATTTGTAGGTAAAACATGGATTAACATGGAAATCTTAAAACCCCCTTTTTATAAGAGCAAATACCACCCTCACTGTTGTATTTAACATCAATAAACTATTTGCAAACATATTTTAGGAAATTAAGACTCAACTTGCTTTGAATTTTGGCGCCATATGTTGGACATAAAATAAACATCAACTTATTCAAATAGTTCGATTGTTTCCTTCAAATCAATTCACCATTATATTGGAATTTTCTGGTATGTTGTGACATGAAGAAGTAAAACAAAGTCAATGGATGTTTATAGAACTTGAACTCTCTCATGTTACATGAATCGTCAAACACACTTGACAGGTTTGTGGTGCGTTACCACGCCACATTAAACTGAATATACCACTTTGCTCTAAAATGTTTAGTAAGTCTTTAAAGACAACTTATTACTTCAAGCATGGCTGTGGCAACCACTTCATAAATAATCTTGTAAAAATATTTTGCTTTGTAAAATCCAGTACAATCATTATTGTTTTTTATTTGTACCTTAATCAACAAATCTTTAAAACAATGAAGTGATCTTGTTTTTACTCATAGAAAACGGATTTGCCCACAGATTGACTCAGAACATACTATGACTGAGTAAGATGGAGGGGTGACCAGAAAACGAATAGTGGTGCAACTGATAGTGAATGTACCCCACATTTTCTAAGTACTAAGCTTAACCTTTGCTCTAGTAATCTATAATATGTATGACAAATTAAACATGCCAGTTGGTGGATAACGTAAGTGTAAGAGAGGTTGAGTGGGAAAATAATCTTTGAGATATTTACTTGATATGTGTTTAATGTTTTAGTGAGGCTCCAGCCACACTGATACACAATAATAAATAAAAATACAAATAAAAACTGTACATGCAGGTTTTTGTTAATGAATAATGTATTTAAATCAGGGATTGATATGAAGATTCTTAATACAGAAGAATAAACAAATAGCAGATTAACTATGAAGCAGAGAGACAAAATAACAGTTATAGCAGACACACTACCATCACACAGATGTATCTATAATATGCCAGTAACATGTACAACAGCTTAGATCAATTCATAGTCAGACATAGTATTTTAATTCCAGCTGATTAATCTACTTGTTTAACAAGTTGAGGTCTTAAGAAAACAACCACACAGGCGGCAGCAAAACAAAGTAAAAAGGCAGACTGCCTCTCCCATGCCCGATGCTACCTGTGCCCAGGAGGGATATCAAGTGGCAGCTGCTCCAATAAAGAGATGATGGCTGAGTTCCCATGAAAAAAGGGTTCAAAAGAACGCAGACATAAGAACTGATGGAAAAGAAAGCTGATGGAAAGAAGGCTTAGCGGTGGATTTCTGTGCATTATCTGATGTTTCCGATCTTAATTGATGGAGGGTAAGCATAATACTGCATTTAAATTGCAGATGGCACAATAACGTACACAAAAGTGAATTTCTATGTCTATGTGTCAGGAATTAAGTAAATGTATAACTGACTAACAGACTTTTTGGTTATACTGCCAACTTGAATAAAATCAAATCAAATCAATGTTTATTCGTCACATACATAGTAATACACAGTACAACCGGCGGTGAAATGCTTTTTAACTACACTCGAGATTACGGTTAACAAGCTAAAAATAGATTATAAATAAATGAAAACAATAATGTAAACATTCATGTAAACAGTATAAAAAGAAGAAATAGGAAAATGTAGAACTGTATATATCCATTTCCTAATTCTTACTTTTTGCCAGGTCACTTTGTGTCCACTGCAATCATGATTAGGAGCAAACTGCATTAAACATACGGAAAAACCAATATTACACAGTATGATTGTCAAGGCAAAGCAAGAAGGTCTTGGATTTAGTCCAATAAGTCCCCCTGTGACTGTACACTTGTGTTTGCCCTGTTATGGACTGCCTTTACTAACTAGACTAAAAAAACAGAAGATAGCAGGTTCAAACTCCATCACAGCCAGGTTGCTATTGTTGGGCCATTAAACAAAATGCTTAACGCTCAATTACTTAGAATGTGAGCTGAACGGGGCTGAATGTGTGAATTAAACATGCCAGACTTTTAAAGACATGAATGTTGGCAAAAACAGACGATGACTGAATAATCATCGTCTTAAGCAACTAAAAATACATTAACATAAGCAAAACACAGAACCCAGTTACTGTTGCTTGAGCATGTATCATACCTGTAAACAAAATTGTTTTCCATTTTTAGGCCATTTTCAATCGTTGAGCATAGCTTATTCACACATTATAACAGCATTATGGCATATTACAAACTGCATGACAACTCAGTATCATGAAGAACCTGTTGTCAGGTTCTATATTTCTATTTTTTAAAATGGAAGCAAATTGCCTAACAAGGTTCTGTGTACCATTTCTAAACAGATAACATTCCCCCTCTGCCCTCTTGTGTAGGAGATAAATTAGTCCCCAGGGAAATCAGTCACTAGTGCACAGAACCTCGGCTCTACGCCAGTTCCAGAAGAACCATATACATGGTGGTTCAGTACACAGATTGTCTCCCCAATCTCCTGAGAAATCTGTCACAGACATTTTCTCACAAGTGTACATCAATGTATATGCAGAACATCCAGCAGGAATGACAAATGAGATTTCAAAGATAAAAAATCCGATTTATGGCTGATCTATTTGTAAAAGGAGCTTAATAGGCTAAAGGGATAAAACTTTCAAATCCAGTGCTGTGACGAATCCAAGTTGGTTGTGAGATTATAAACTGTGATGGTCTGTGTATTCCTTCAGCACATTTAGCAACAGAAGATGATCTCTCAGATTAGAACATGCAGGCCATTTTTCACTCCTTAAAATGAATCAAGTGAAAGGCCTCAAAAGTGAGTGGCATCAAGAATGGCCATCCATGACCCTTTATTACTGATCCTTCCTTGGACCGTTTTTTGATTGATACTTGCCAATCTACGATGCATTTAAGATAGGGAACAACAAAAATCACAAAATATTTAAAGGAGTATGGTAGTTTTGTTGCGTCACAGCAAGAAAGTCCCCCTGTCCAGAGAGTTTTCTGCCTTTTGTCTAGTGAACTGAATGAATCATGACTGAATGTATCATTATATTTTAAGACAGGCAAGTGTAGTCTAGCAGTTAAGGTACTGGACTAAAAAGCAGCAGGTTCAAAGTCTACCTTAGCCGGGTTGTTATTGTTAAGCCCTCAAACAAGATGCTTAACCCCCAGTTGCTTAGGATGTAAGCTGAAAGTGGCTTTGGGTAAAAATCATTTTGAACTTTCTTAAATTGGAACACACGGGTCACCATCTGTGCACATGAACTGAATACTGATCCTTCTTTGAACAAATTTTGATGGATACTTGTCAAACTCACTCAAATCCTTACAGCCCAATTTCCCCTCCTTCTAAATAGTACTTTAAGGATTCGATGTTTGTTTGTGACATATCTCACACACTAACAGGTGCAGTGATTATTTAATTATTAATTCCAGTGGTCATATTCTGCTTGGTCACAGTATGTTGGTCAATTAAGCATCAATTGCAGTAATGTTGCAGTTTGTTTGTAGAGTTCTGGAAGTTTAGTAATAGAAAACAAAATGTGTTTATTATATATTATATTTTCAATGGCAGCATAGTGCTTAAATCTTTTCACAAAATTTTCTGGAGGCCGCCTTTCACGCCTCAGACACATAATTTGACAAATAATGCATTTTATTACCGGAATAATTACGGTTGCTGTCACTGTCCAGACAGATTTTAATGCAGTTCATCTGGCCACTGCTTCTTTTGCAATGACATGCAGTTTACAGATATCAGACTTGCAAAAATATTACTCACAATATGGTTTTAATTTATCAACCTAGATTGCATAGTGCCACATTTTCAATAAATTTATTCTTTTTTAACAGCTGCTTTCAAATATTTGGAAATTCTTGTCCATAGTAATCAGCTACATGTTGCAGATGCAGTTACACAATACTGCCACATGATGTTTCTTTAGCAGCTCTACAAAAAGCCTAACCCGATTCTACAAATGCTGTGTATTCATGGTGAAAGTGTTCAGTGAAATATTACATTACATTACATTTAGCCGACGCTTTTATCCAAAGCGACTTACAATGAGCAGACAGGGTTAAGGGTCTTGCTCAAGGACCCAGCAGTATAGCGGAGTGTAGCAGAGCCTGGATTTGAACCCCCAACCTTTGGGTTCCCAGCCCAACCCACGCTCTACCCACTAGGCTACACTGTCCCTGATATTGCTATGACAAAAATGTCCTTTTTAATATCTGTCTCAAAGAAAAGTGTCATATTACCTTTATATCACCTCATGAGGTGTTTTTTGAGGTCGTCTGTCATATCAAATTAGACCAACAATTCTTAAGATGAAGTATCAAGCCCTTGAGGTTAAAAAAAGATGTTGCATTACTACAATCACTACTATCACAAGTAATAGAAGCTACATAATATGACTGAAATATAATAAACTGAAATCTTATTAATTATAATTTCAATGTCCTGTTATACACACTTTGGTTACATTATTGGCAGGATGGGGAAATTGTCTTCAAGTTTGCCTTTAATAACAAACATGGTAATGAATAAAATTATATGTCCAGATTAATACTTTCAGGAAGAGAGCCTCCATAAGCTCTCATTCACTGGATTCACTTTAAGTAATAAAAAGGTTCGAGTATTATTATAACTATTAATAAAATTTACTTTATATGTTAAATAAACACTAACACTAAACACTACATACTGCAGTGCACAAAGAAATCATTGAAAAGAGGTCCAGCTCAGTCTCTAAGCAGTCAGCAAGTACAGAACCCAGAATGAACCAATAATTGCTAAAGTCCTACAGTTGCAACAACATTTATGTTGAAGAATCTGACCTGCCTGCCAGAAGATCTGACCTCAAGATCATCAAGCACCCACAAGTTTTAGGTCATTTTAACCAACATTAGTGGCAGACCGTATAAATGTTATGAAAGTATTTCCCAAAAGTAAATAACTCTTGGCATTCTCCGGAATCAAAAGATAATAAAAGTCAACAGAGTGACTAAACTCAGTTCTCTAATAACAGATATAGTTTGAACAGATGTTAAACAGCAAGCTAAAACAAACATGCAGATTTTTACATTATATCAGGATCGGATATCCACCCTCATGGGACAGTGGTTTTGTATCCAACAGGTTGTCTCATCATTGCCTAAAATTGTACAAACAGTATGGTGTGCACATATTTATGAAACAAACTTGCCTCTATTTGCCAAACAGGTGTTTTGAAATTATACTCCAAGACTTATTTTACCCTTGCATAGTTTTATTGGTTGTGGATATGCATGATTTTGTTTATCAAAGAAGAAGACTTAATAATTGATTGCATGTTATATTATATTTAATATAGTTTTTTACTCTAATACAGTATTAGATTTCTTTGTATTTTAAGTGCAAATAGTAAACCATGAATGTACAGCTGCATTTAATTTTAAATATCATAGTTTAAACCAAAAGAATGAAAGACTAACACACATTTGGAAAGGCAATGCCACTGAAAAAATAGAGCAACTTCAAGTTTAAAAAATAAAAACAAAGTAACATGCAGAATGGCCAGACATTACAAAAAAACAAAACAAAAATATGTCATTGCCTGTGTACAATACATCATTGTGTGTTTTAAGTCTTCTGTGAAGTGAGACGCTTTTCAATCAATACATTCATTCTTAATAATAGTTTTACTTATCAAAGTATAAGCACAGTTCTTCAGAAAGTTCTTTAGAAAACCACACTCAATTTAATTCGAAAAATTTGTCAACCATCAATTCATCAACCCCCCCATCAATGTTTGGTAAACGTGTATGATAAAAAATGTTTGCAAAACAATTTAGTCACGGCATCTTCACGGCACAATCTAAGTGCTTGAAAGTTTCTTTATAGTTATTGTATGCAGTTTGCATTTAAACCAGAGCAACTTCTCAAATTTCTACACTGTTTTTGGCAACAAACTAAATTTGATCATTGATTCAATGTGTCCACCACGAAGCCAGCACAATAAGTGTAAAATTTATTTTGCTTACGTAATTTCTAGAGCTTTCAAAATCGCAATTAGCTATAGACCTAACAACCAATCAACTCCTGGCAACAGCTGGCTTTTGGCATGGACAACGCTTACACTTGTGACCTCCAGATGATGGAAAAACATTTTTTGTTCCTGCCGGGGAAACGCTGTCACAAATGTCAACAGTTTTATTTCAATGCTTTGTCTGAAGGTAATAAATAGTTTCCCAATCGTTGAGGAAAAGCCATTGCAAAATAATTCCAGTCGGCTATTAGCACGTAAGATCCAATAGAGCTTAAGATCTCATAGTATATGTCAATGGCTCTATACGTGCGTTATTACACTAAAGCTACTATGCATACCAATAATACATACTTCTTATTCCCCATATACATAAGAAACTCGGAAACTAAACTTGTACGTTTGTGGCTGTGACCATATTTTTAAAGGTTTATTTTTTAACTGTTTTGGCTATTTTGTAATCTTTATCTACCCCAACAAATGGCTGCCACAAGCACACATTTAAACATTATTAGCTTTACTGAGAGAGCTGCAAAACTCAAGTCATCAGCTGATACTGACATGATTCTGATATGTTTCTACTCTTGTTGTCGATTGTTGTGACACTATGATTAATACTTTTTGTAATGATTATGTTTGGTCGCTCAACATTATATTTACTTAACGTTTTTCGTGCCGTTCTGTTCTGATTGTTCATCATTGAGCTAATCAAAAACATGTTCTGGCAACTGTAGAAAACTAATATTTATTTGCTGTAATTTATGTACATATTTTTATTGACTATCCAAAGACCCTCAATCAAGTTTAAGTTAATTTGAATACAGACAAGCACGTTACATTTGCACACACGCTGTAAATTTGCTAAATAGCATTTAGCTTGAAGAGGGCTGCAATATTGTGTTATGCTGTCGATCATCGCCACCTAGTGGACACCGCCAGATTATTAACCGTTCGGTTCATGGTTTTGCTCATGTGGGGAAACGGAACGTTGGGAGTTCTGGCAGTAGGACCGTACAAACCCAGGTTCCGGGCTGCCGTAGACTTTCGGGGTGCTTTAACGCAAGGGAAAGGGGAAAAAATCTGCTGTGGTTTGGTATTTATCTCAGGAATAGAGGGATTGTGGATAATGCTGTCTGCACTTTCTGAGCTAGATGAGTCAGAACTTGTACGACTGGTAGAACAATCTGTTGCCAGAACAAACTGTTGTGGTTTTGACTGTGGTTGTGGGGTATCTTCTAGTTCTGGTTGTGGAGGTAGTGAGGGGTTTTCTGCTAAACTTACTGAAGGTAAAGATGCTTGCTCAGATGGCTCTAACTCTAAAGTGGAAAGTTGCTTTGCAATAGTTTTTACTTCAGTGCTCTCCTCATCTTGAGCCGTCATCTGGGTCTCTTGGTGTTCTACAACATCTTCCACTAACTTCTCCTCCATGTCCTGATCATTACTTTCAATTTTTTGTTCCTCCTTCTGCATTTTTGCTTCCATTGTTTGTTCACCCTCTTTGTTCATTTTGTCCTCAGAGCGGTCAGTTGTATCCTCGATCTCCAAAGAGTCATCAAAGCCAAGCTGGGCTCGAGCCCGTGCCAGGTTTCGGCGATGAGCACGAACATGGTCACGCCATGGAGACTGATTGATGGTACCAGCTCTGTGATTGAGGTTGGGGGTTGACTGGGATTGAGGAAGTGGGACAGGAGAACCCCTAAGCCCCTCGTGCATACTATTTCTACATATATGCTGAGCAGCTCCAGCTTTCTTTCCCAGAAAAAGATGATTCACTACAGGGGAAGTATGGATTTGAGAAGCAAAGATGCCAGTAGCCGGACATCTGCCTAGAAAAAAAGAATGATAAGATACAGTATTAGTAAACACTAAACAACATTTTAGAAGGGGGGGGGGTCAAAAGAAGCTAAATCAATAAAGAGTAAATTCATTTAAAAAAAAGAAATTGTAAAAGCAGAAAGTGAGTAAGAATAGTTTATCCCAAGAACTGAAGGCATTTACTTCTAGTAAGTATTTTTTGTTTGTTCGTCAATGTCTGTGCACCAATTTATCTTTTTTTATGCTAATCAACATTTTTATTTTAGACAGATTGCAATGAACCCAGTTTTAAATGGATACACTGGGCACAAAGCACTAGTAACTCCATCAACACAAGAATAGCTTGACACAAATGCTAAATTCTGACACTAAATGTGATTTTCTTTACCCAAACCAGAAGCTATTGAGACATGGCAGGTATTAAAGTTTTAAAGGCACCTGTCGAAACATATGTTAATGTCGAGCATTACTTTAGTCAGTGGCAACCACATACCTAGAGCTACAAGACCAGGGCATCTCATGTTGTGTTTTCGAGTTGTTAAAAAAGTTTGGTTAGAGGAAGATGGTGATTTTTTTAAACAAACCTTGTCAAGACACCATTGTTTATATATGCATGTACTTAAATAGTAAATGACTTCACATCTGAGATTGAAGCTGAGAAAAGCTGTTAACAGGCATTTTTGCTCAGGAAAATATCAATTAATGACCTAACTGAAATATTCCTTACATTTCACATTTCATTATTATATATGATTAAGTGATAAACCACCAACAGTAAAAACACCTCGGAGTAGCAATTGCCCCAACACCATTTATAAACTGTTAGGACAGAACCCTAAGAGGCAATACCAGTGTCGGGGCTCGTGTGTTTAAAGTTCTGATGAGGTGCAACAGGCTCTGCTTCCACTGGTGGCCCTGAAGAGAAAATATTGAACAACTTGCCAACCAATGATAAAACGTAAACATTTTATTGCTAATTTGGCTACTACATGGACTGAATCTGTTAACATGTTAACTAACAAATAACCACTTATTTACTCCCATCGGCTAAATAAGTAACCCAATATATGTCTGAATAATAAAATATCAATATACCCCCCTCCCCCGACACACACACACACACACACACACACACACACACACACACACACACACACACACCCTTAGCCTAACATTGTGTTCATGTAGCTAGTAGCAGTGTAGCTGAATTAGCTACCTGTCTGAATATAGAGCAGGTTGGCTTGTTGTTGCTGACGTCTCTTTGTACGGTAGTACTGTTGAGTTAGTGCTCGTACGTCCGTACTCATGCGCTCTAGCATCATGCTGTTTATAGTGGTTTGATGCTCAGCTCGGCCTGCCCCGACCGCCCCTGGGCTCAGTTCGGCTATGCTACTGCAGGGAGAACTCTGCTCCCCTTGTTGTTCTGGAGAGGGACAATACAGAAAAATAGAAGACCATAAAGTCAAATAATTACAAAATACTGTTATCATTAGTTGGACTGTGAATTCCTGTATTACATAACTTGTAATTTCAATGTACAACTGTAACAAAGACCAGCAAAAATATGAAAAAAAACATTAAACATCTAGTATTAACGTAAGCAATCTATTGTGCCTCAAATGCATGACCATTAAACTGATACCCAGTTCTCTTTAACTGGAGTTCTGGGTTAGACAAATATATTGCAAGAAGCTTAAGAAGGGATATACCTAACAAGAGCAAATAAGCTTTAGCCTCCAGACCAATGATAATTTATCTTGTAGTTACAATGGCTGTAAACCAATTCCCAATCCAAACACTACATAGTTATCACTGCACACATCGTTTCTATGCTCTACATAGTCATAACAATATTAATCATTATAATACTACATAGCCATTCTACATTAAGCACTACTGATTACACTACTGCTAACGAAGGAAAACTACTGGTAAAGAGGAGTTTTACCTTTTAAATGCTTTTGGTATCTTTGAATTTCTGGAGCCAGGAGGCCGCCTAGGGGTCCCAAACATCCCAGAGCAGTGATGACTGAATCCTCATCGTCCATGTCACCATCATCATCATCATCATCATCATCACTCTGCCATCCATGCAGGCCGTGACTACAAATGAAAAAAAAAATACATGCAAGTTCATTTTAAAGTATTGAGGTTTGCATTATGTTTTTTATTCTCGATTCATGTGAGATTCCACCCTAAAACCATGGTCACAGATCAGAATCATGGGTCATTGGAATCAATCCATCTCAGGTGTTCATTCACACAGTCAACAGATATTTAGATAACAGATTTTATCCAAAGTGACTTACAATTCAACACACAGTTTGAGCAATTTAGTGTTAAGAAGCTATCTTAAAGACCCTACAGCAGCAAGGTTGGATTACTAGTCCATGTAGTTTTCATTAAAGTCTGACCAATGCTGGGCAAGAAATTATCTGCATTTTGTATTTGCGATCCCATTATAGCTTTCCTCCAACACACATATCCTAATACAAACAGCCATGAGCGTAACTTGCTGATAAGACAGAGAGAACGTGGCATACTGCAACAGGTATTCTATTTTCTCCTACCTGCCATTGCATTTAACTGGAGCTGGAAAAGGAGTGATATTATATGTGTACTTTTCTCTCAGCTCAGCAAGTTGGGGGAAGGGGAAGGTGGCCATGGAGTAGACCGTCTGTAAGACAAGACGCGCACACACACGCATGCGCACACACACGCATGCACGCACCGGCGCACACACACACGCACACACGTACACACACGCGCACACGCGCACACACACACACACACACAGACACACCCACACAGAGCAAGTTTGCAATCGCAGACTACACATCATTGTTTGTTAATAGCTACTATATCCCCACAATAAGTTTTTATTATTATGATAAGATAAAACTATGCATACTCAAAACAACAAAAATCAAACTCAGAGGAATAGTGAAACACACGTCCCACGGAAATAAGTTATTGTTGTGGATAATATGCACTGATATTTACATTTTCAGCATTTAGCAGATGCTTTTATCAAAAGCCTTTTCCCAAAGTTTTAGCTATAGCCTTGGCTGCCCATTACCCTTACCACTGTTCTTTCTCTGGACCACTTGATAGAAACTACCCACTTTATCAAGGACTAGTCCACATACCAGGGACCATTACAACATTAAATAATGATCAGCTGTTTAAGAGGAGAAACAAAATATCAGTATATAATCTATATATAATATTATTATCTGCAGTTTGGCAATATCAGACATAAAAAGTGGTAATGAATACTTATTACCTGTATTAATAGTTTTATATATTGCCTTAATGTAAAAATTTTAGGTATAGAGGCTCAGTAGTTAAACAGCTGGACTAGTTAATTGAAGGCGGCCAATATTACCACATCAAGCGTTAAATAAATGCTTATGATAAATGACATAAAAGTAAAAGTAACAGTAGTGTTACCTGCACAAGCTCATTGGAGTCTATCAAGTTGTCCTCTAACATCTCCTGCGTCAGACAGCCCATAGTGCTGTAAAACTCATCTGCAGTCTGGCACTCTTCAATCCTCCTAACAGAGATAGAACAACAATTGTTGGACCAGAGAGACAAACTATAAATGTAGTCATAAGTATGATGACCGCTGAACAAATCTATTGGTATGTATTAATAATTGTTTAATCATATTCTTGCACCTTTAACAGCCACCTTACTCTGGGAAGTATTTCCACAAGATTTAGTTAAAATATCTATTGGACGTTGTGCATATAATGTCAAATCTTTGGCAGTTGTAGCCAAGTGATTAAAGGTTCAGCTTCACAACTGCCAGGTTGACATATTTGGGGCCTTAACCCATAAACCTCAATTGTTTAGACTGTGTACTATAAGCCACACAAGATTCAAAACGTGTCACATAAATGTTGGAAATTAAAATGCCAGTTGTTTAACCTAACTTAACTTGCTTAACTGAGTGAAAATATGTTTAATGTGGTTGATGTCACATTACGATGCATTCCATGCACAACAAACTGATGCAATAACTGCATCGTGCATTTTGCAGCGTGCTTTTGGTCTATTCACCACTTCTGCTACAAAGTTGAAAGAATGTCATTAATAATAAATTATTGATTCTATACATGAGTTAGCAAAGGGTGTGGCAGAAATGATCAATAATTGTGTGTCCACATCCATATGGCCATGTTCATATAATATAATTTTACTTAAAAAAAGAATACATTAAACATTAAGTGACAACTTTATAAGTATATTAAGTATTATTAAGTTTTTAAACCATTTAATTTATTATTCTAAAGGAAATGGGATCCTGTAGGAAACTTACTCTGCCAATTTAGCCCAAATTGCCAAAGCGACACGTAGCAGCATTTCAGAGCCCTCAAAAAATACTGAGTCCCAGATCTTGAGGACAGTGTGGTGGGGCAGACAGGTGGCAAACATGGTGAGAAACCACTGCATGGTAAATACATTGGTGAGTGGAGGCTCGTAGCTCCCTGTCAGAATATAGCCGTGACAGCCAAAAGTAAAAAGAAATTATTACATTATTAAAACGAGTAATGTTGTAATTAAGTGTTAATGATGATTTTAAACTGTAATATATTACAGGAAAGCACATTTTAAAAAGCTATAAAGACTCTTTAAACAATGAGGCCAACATCATATACCACTTGAGATCAAGATAAAGTTAATCAAAATGACATGTTGACTAAAAAAGTCAATCTCAATCCGAAAAGTATTAGCACCCCTTGACTCAAACTATCAACAAATTATTTTTGCTCAATACTAGCCTAAATTATTTAACATCGATCATAAAAAAAACATAAGAACAGTGTGATAGAAAGTGAATGGCTCACCTCCCCCTGTCCGATTAGCCACTTTCTGTAAGTGGTGGAGGTGCTGAGAGAGCTCAGGGAGTTTAATCCTGAGCAGATCCCTAAATACAGCCATGTCCACAGACAGAGCCCGCAGGTTGTTGGCAAAATAGCTGTCTGGAAGAACCTTATCAATCAGATAAATCATCACCTGAAAGATCATATAGGTTTTACATTTTGTCAGACATTTGAGCTGAGAAGTGAAAGTATGTGGGTGGCAGACATTTACACAAACCTTTAAAGCATCACCCTCATTGCCCTCTGTGACCTCAAGGATAAGGGCAGCCAGAACATTGAAGCCTTGGCAGTAACCAACATTTTTGTTCCAACGGGCATATGCCAGTAGGACCCGCTTTAGTACCACACGGTCTGGCTCTGCTTCCTGACCACAGTAGGAACTGCAGCCAGTCCTGTGCAAATCCTGGAAGAAATGGTGATGAATTTACAAAAAGGGATGAGCAGTAGCACATGCCTCCTCCAAAAGATCTAAAGCAGCTGAATAAACAAACATTGTGTGATGTTTACAGGGAACCCAAGAATGTACCTAAATATGCTTCTCAACCCATATTTCTTTGTCACACAATACCAACACTGGAGACGTCCTGTTACAATGAAAAGAAAAATATACTACAGTCAGCTGTAAATTGTACTAAAAGGCCAATGGCACCAGGCCAAGACACCAAGCAGAAAATGTTTCCCTGACAATGTAAGTCATCATGTAAGAGTGACCACTTAAGGCAGCAATTTTTTTTCACAATTTAAGTAAGATTTAATGTTATGATTAAATCTGATGTTTTTTACAAGGCCATTTGGTCCCTGACACCACAAACCATACCAGCCTATTAATACTTTTCTAAACAAAAGGCACCTGCTTTGCATGCTGTGAAAGAAATATTATAAATATAATAAAACATTATTTATTACTTTTATAATAAATAATATAAAAAAATTAGGTTAGCTGACTGAGACTTTGCTTACTAATGTTATAGCATAGCCACAACCATTATTCCACTACACACTAAGAGCTGATGTGGAAAGAACAAATATCCTGCTGTGGTACTTGACATTCAATCCAGGGCCAAATCCACTTTACACCATTATATATCTCAGCAGGGTATATCCACTACATTTAGCTGCATTTACCTGATTACTATTTAGTGTACTGTCATGTTCTCAAATTACTGCATCCTGAAAATTATATTTAAAATGTCATTATCTTTTTCACTAAAACACATTTCATTCTGCAGTTAGTATCAGATACAATATCAACCGAACGATTAATGTGATATGTCAGCCTACAGTTGTAACCCATGTTAAGCACAGTTATGCTCGTTTTTGGACTGTATGAAGAAAAAGAGCACCCAGAGAAAACCCACGCAGACACAGGGAGAACATGCAATCTTCACAAAGAAAGGGCGACTAATGCCCCACCTAGACAGTGCTACCCACTCAGCCACAGTACCACCCTATTTAAACAGGTTACATGTGTTAAACTGGTTACATGTATACCTTTAATATGGTTTAATAAGTTGTATAATGGTCAACATGAATAAAAGTATAAGTTAAAGCTGCTGCAGATATGTGGATCTTAACGAATTCTCTTTTGATTTCAATATGATCTGCCATAAAGACCATTAAAGGCCATTAATGACTCATGCCCAAAGTAAACATGATTAAAACAACAAAAACATATAACATGTAAATGCATAATATGACGTCATAAATTTAGCACGTCCGTGACAAAAAAAGTAGTTTCTTAAATAATTATTAGATTTTACTATTGATTACCTTTACTATCTGGATTCCAAGAGAGTCATCATCCGGATTGCTGCGCTCATTAAAAGCAAATCTCATTGTCTTTTCCCAGTCTATTGAGATGCTATGAAGGTACTGATCAGCTAAGGTTAACCAAACCTAGAACCAAACAAACCAAAAAGAAATGACACTTAAACCAATATTATACTTGAATAATTCCTATATCACTATAATTCTTAAATGCAACTATACACATACTCAACTGTACCAACAAAAAAGCAAAAGTGGGCATACCCTTTTTCTCCATTCTTTTGGGATGCCAATTGGAAGTCTGGCCACCGCCTTGAGGGCATCGTACCACTACAGAACACACACCACTGAACAGTTAACGATTACAAAAATATAGAGAACTCTGTCTGGAAATGTGTTTAGAACTTTATTGAGGGGCAAAAGCCTCAAGTGAATGTGAGATAAGATTCCTTACCTGTTGAAAGCCATTTTTGCCAAGAGATGGTTCTAAAGTAAATTTCAGCCTAGTATCCACCCCTGTTGATGGAAAGTGGTCAAATCATCACTTAATGAAAACAAAATCTATATACCAAAGGAGTTGGCAGCTAAATATGATGAGCCCAATAGTCAGGGAATCACTTGTTCTGTATTTGTTACTCAAATCAAATTCAAATTCAAATTTATTAGTCATTACACATATACTGATGTACAGTACAACGAAATGTTTCTCTTCGCATATCCCAACTTGTCTTGAAGTCGGGGTCAGAGCGCAGGGTCAGCCGCAGTAGGTTAAGGGTCTTGCTCAAGGACCCAACAGTGGCCGGGTTGCAGAGCCTGGATTTGAACCCCCAACCTTTGGTTTCCTAGCCCAACACTCTACCCACTAGACTACACTGTCCCATCTGTGTTTACCCTCTGGTTTCAGCGACAAGCAAGAAAGGTCTTTGTCAATTCTTGCTGATTTAATAAAACCAACATTTGTTGTTAAATATCAATGTTTTATTATAAATGAAACATCATAAATATCAGAGAGAGTATACTTTATTTTCGACCATGCTCACTTCATTGTTTTGATGCCTATTGTGTCTGCATCTCGTTGTGGTCTGCAAGAAAAGAAAGGTTCTTTTTTTTTCATTAAAATATCATTATGTTTTACATACATTGGTTACATTCATGACAAGATGAGTAATTACTGGTTAAAGAAGATTCATCAGTCTAATCGTTTATAGTGTTTACATCGCCGGTTTCTGTCACTTACATGTCTTTGGACTAGGAGAGGAAGCTAAAGGAAGCAATGGCAGCAGTCGATACTTTGTCAGTTGAATAAACATTGAAATTACTTAGTAAAACATTCTTTAATTTACAGAATTTTTCAACTCATAAAGGAATAATATTCTGTCCTTCATTTGCAACACACCTTTTTGTCCAGTGTTTATATAACACCTCACAACTGGATAGGCCACTTGAGCAACACAATTATGAATTCCAAAGTGTTAATCATGCTGTAAAATTTAGGTCATAAAAGCTAGTCATAGATTTGAATTGTTTTCAGTAATAATACATGCAATAAATAAAACGCTTCGTTGACCTAGTTGTAAATCTCATCTAATCAGGGGTTCTTCAAAAAGTTTTTGTAAGACAGCAAGAGAAGAGAGAGAGATGAGAATCTTATATGCACTCATTGTGACACATTTCCCGGCATTTTGTCGTCATCAGTAGAGTTTTTGATCGAGTAGGGGGGCGACACTGTGGCTTCGTGTTAGCACTATCTCCTCACAGCAAGTAGTCCACGGTTTGATTCTCAGGTAGAACCGGGGCTTTTTGTGCAGTTTGTGTGTTCTCCCCAGGTGCTCTGGTGTCCTCCAACCGTCAAAAAACATGCAAGTAGGGCAAATTCTGACAGATATGGAATTGTCCTTCACTGTGAAAATGTGACTTGTGTAACGATTAAAATTGTGTCATAAACGGCTGTTTCCTGTTATGAATATTATATACTTGTAAAACATAATGAAATGAGGGAAGCCACTGATGCATCATAACCTCAAACATTTTCTGAATTTAATCTGTACTGTGAGCTCATTTAGACTTTAATTTAATATAAAATAGCTCTGAAGAAGAAAAATCACCAAACAGTGTTGTCCTTTAATATAATTGACCACTTTAAGAAACAACAGATTGTCAAACCAGATCCCACCAACAGACATTAAACCACTATTAAATAAATACAGGAAGACAAAATGGCAAGAATGGAACCTACAGCAAACAAACTATTTTTTTTAGTTTTTCTACACCTTTCGTCGGACAAACAGAAGGCAGAATTACCTTGAAAATATAAGAGATCAAACAATATAAATAAGATATCGAAGAAGTCATACAGGGTTAATCCACATGTACCGCATAAAAGGAGAAGAAGCATCATACCGCACAGCCGAATTTATCATCTACAAACACAAAAGACACTGATGGTATAAACAATAAAGGGACTTTTCTACAATACAAAAGCAATAACTTTATAACAAAGCATATAAATGGAATAAACCAAGTTATACCATAATCACGTCTGCCATGAAAAAAGACCGGGCAAATGTGGCATAAATATAACAAATAAAGCTGTTGTTGACCAGTGTTTTTCTTATTTAAGCAAATAATCCACAGTTTAGTTTGTGTTCTTTAAAACATGATTTGTTTGTGTTCTTTAACCTCTGAAGAATGAAATACCCTCTTCAATTCTGTAACTTTGAATCCTGATGCATTTTGTTACAGAACCATTATGAAGTTTCACAGTATGAAGATGGAAGAGATTAACAAAATCATTCGAGACCTGTGGAGACAAACCTACCGTGGACAAGGTCTTTTTCTACTCAAAAATATTTGACATAATTGTTTCACGTAATATGTATTGTACCTGAAATAAGTACTCGAAATATTTTCTGGTTATATTTCTATGTCTTT
This sequence comes from Hoplisoma paleatum, assembly GCA_028565875.1. Classification (NCBI taxonomy): domain Eukaryota; kingdom Metazoa; phylum Chordata; class Actinopteri; order Siluriformes; family Callichthyidae; genus Hoplisoma; species Hoplisoma paleatum. The sequence continues at coordinate 757,280 of JAOTRQ010000009.1, read as the reverse complement.
ATATCTCATTGCATCACAGCAAGAAGGTCATGGTCAGGTTTGATCCTCATTATGGTCCGGCCTTTCTGCAGTCAGGTTAATTGGAGAATATTCCTGTAGGTTCCTTACCACTCTGATACATTACAATACCAATACAAGTGCATAATTCAAAATCAAATCAAAGTTTATTCGCCACATACATAGTTATACACAGTACAACCGGCAGTGAAATACTTTATAACTACTCCATCCGAACACTCGAAATTACCATTAACAAGCTAAAAATAAATTATAAATGAAACAATATATAAACAGTAATTTAAACAGTATAGAAAGTAAAAAATAGGAAAAGGTAAGTTGCACTTAAATAAACCTGTATATGTATGTATGTATGTATGTATGTATGTATGTATGTATGTATGTGTGTGTATAT
>JAOTRQ010000009.1:707056-718832 GCA_028565875.1 Hoplisoma paleatum | reverse complement strand
CTTTCCATAGTTGGAGTTCCGATGCAAAGGATGCCGGGAAATGTAGTCGGGAGTAGCTTCGGTGATAAACAAACTCCATTTTGCACAATTTGCATACAACAGAAGTCTTTTCGAAAGTCTCATCAAGACGTTTTTTTAAATCTAAAGTCTCTCAGTGGAACAAGAGAAGCGGCTTCATCGTCCAGCGTTGTTGTTTGTGATTGTCGCTTGTGCATCAGATTTACAAACGTGCTAGAAAACGCGAATACAAAAGTTCCGGCTCCAAAATGCGATTAATTGCGTTAAAAATTTTAATTGTAATTAATTAATCGAAATTAACGCGTTAAGGTCCCGGCCCTAATTTTATGAAATGAAACAATATCCGTTTATTTTAGAATACCACTGTGTTTTTTACACACTTAGGAATTAATCCTCGACATTAAACTCAATCCGTGCAGCGAAACACATTTACACACATTAAGGTGGGATGGGCATCCTTTACCCCGGAGGGTGGAGGCAGGTATGTCCCTTGCTCGACTCTCAGCAACCTTTCGATCACAAGACCAGTTCGCTAACTACCAGGCCACAGATGCTCCATTTTTAGCAAACATAAAACAACCAAATAAAGCATAACGCTGGGTTACCATGGAAATGTTGAGCCAATTATGACTGCTTTTCTTTTTCATTTTACTTTCAAGGTCCTCAATAAAGAAAACTTGTCTTGGCCACATAACTTTGTCCAGTCGTACGTTACACACAAAACAGGTAAGAAGTGCAGCTCATCTGCTGGTACATGGCTCAGAAATGATTCTGGTGATGTGTAAAGTGTTGTTGCACGTTCATATGCAGTGAGAGAAGAGGAGAAGAGAAGACTGATGAGAAGAAACAATGAACTGAAAAAAGAATGCACTCATCTGAAGGAAGAAGATGAACGACTTAGCAAGTCTCTCTCGGTACAACAATAATCTCTGTTCATTCTTACAGTATAGCATTTAAAACTGCTAACACACTAATACACAACCGAGTCACATTATTATGACCTCTCTTTCGTCCGATCATGCATGTGTGTTAAGAATCATCTGTGTTTGACCTCGATAGAAATGCCGAGAAGTAAAAGAGCGTCTGCTGAGTCAGCAGCATGAGACCCAGGCCTCTCTGGAGCGTCTCCGAGCCCTGATTCGCCTCATCCAGCGTGATCACATGATCCAAGTCACCATGACTGCCACCACCACCACCACGGGGGGAGCAGCACTGCTCTCTCTACCCTGGATCAAACCCAGCGCCACCAGCAGCCCGAGCAACACCGGCGCAACCCCCTCGTCCGGTCCATCGGTACACCTACACAAGAGCATGCTGCACACCCAGGGCAACAACTGAGCCAGCGCGGGCAAAAACAAACACTCAACACTACCAACATATGTGCTTATTTAACCATGCAGCTCTTCCGGAGCTCACGAAGGACTCACAGTGGCAACTCGGTGGAGAGTCACGACCGATCATATCTGAGATTTATGCCAGAGTTGTAAGAAAGATTTGAAAAAGAAATTACTACAGTATATTCTTTTGTTGATTCATAACAAGTATTTTTTAAACCCAACACCTACAGTGCTTACGAGATTTTTTTAGCTTATGATTTTATTTAATAAGCATTCTTGGCCTTAATGTATTTTGAGCAGATAACAGTCGTCAAGAATACATCAACACGAGGGATTAAGTATTCTACACGGCTGAAGCCTTTTCTGTTTCTTTTGCTACTTTAAGAGGGGAGGGGGGTCATCATTTCTGTAAAAGGACATTAGAGTAGTTGTAGTAAACAAAGAGTGAAGAATGTACAGAGATGAGAAATCACTCTCACTGTCCTATAAACAGTCAGTTGAATGGAAAGAAGGGGGAAAAGTTTTCAATCCTCGATGTACGAGAATATGAGCCTTCAAACAAACACCAATGAACAAAAGAAGAAGAAAAAAAAGCATAAAACAAAGTAAACAAACAAAAACAAACAAAAAACCCACAAGAGAATATGTTTTTTCAGTATTAATAGAGTTGAGATAAAGGAACAAAGTATTTAAGATGACTACAAATTTAGCATTTCTAGTGAAGAATTTAGTATTTTCATGCTGATGCCTGTTCATTTTTGTGAATTGAAGTATTGGAGGAGGGAAATGTTGTACATACATTGTATTGTCTTTACCGGCCCTTCTGATTCCTCTTCTGAAATCTTACTTCAATTCCAGCCACAACACCGCTGTTTCTTCAAGTTAAGACAAATACCTAAAACCTTCAGAAGGGCCGTCAAGTTCCGATGAGTGTGTGAGCCCGTTCTTAAGCCTTTTTTAAAAATTATTTTACCAGTATACAAGATATGCCAAAAACCTTACAGTTCCGTGCTGGGAGTTTTCCCATCTTCTACCGCTGTCTTTATTACCTGTCTTGTATGTATTTGTAGTTTTTGCTTTATTGCCATTTGATTGTTAATCGTACAATTTCACATATTGTCGTAAGGACATGACAAATAAAGTAATGTCTTTAATTTTATAAATCGGTTCGACGATCTAAATAAACACTGCCTCAAGAACAACATCAGAAACACCCAGGGTGAAAAGAGAAGCACGACCGGATCTACTTAAACTGGAATTTATTATTATTATTATTATTATTATTGGATGGACAATTCAGTGCTACACTTAATGGTTAGTTCGTCTTCCCGTTCATCTAAAAGATTTGAAGTTGTGCAGACCTGAATCAGACATTCAGCTCTATGATGGCTTTATTTGACACTGATATTGTGAAGCGTACTCGGATACTCGGAGGTTATATTGTATAAACACACACACAATAATTCAACTTCTTTACTAAGCTTTTAAAAAAATCTGTCTTCAGACAATTTTGAACAGTTACTTCACTGTACACATTATTGGTAATGGGCACAAACAAATATAAAAGAAAACAAATTCAATTAACATGCTGTTGCTCTGTCAGAGCTTTAAATGGATGTGGAATCAGTTTTTTCATAAACCTTGTGACACATTTCCAAAACCTTTAATTATAATACAAAACTAGAAAAGCAAGGACGTTGAGGTTAGCTGTATGAAAAGCAGCTTAATAAATTCTGTGTTGTCCTCATAGTTTATTACATTGCCCATCATTTAAGCTCATACATTAGTAAGGATAATATTGGCTAACGTTCTAACAATTAAATGTTAGCTATTCCTAAAAGAATACATAGCATATTGAACGTTTTAAAGCATAAATGAATTATTCATTCTTCAAACTACACAGAAAAGATGAGCCAGTAAGTCATTTAAATTCGATTCAGTTCCCCCCTCATGATTTACCACCTCCAGAGCTGCAGTTTAGTAGATTCTCCGATGTGGTTCACTAATCATTGCAGTTTGGCCCTCAGATCCTTACAATCACACATTATTTTTGCTTCTAACGTCTAACATTTGCTGAGGGTAAAATGCTCACTTCCTGCCTGATGTATCCCACCTACTAAAGGGCGACGTGATGAATAGAAAAATCTGTGTTCTTCACTTCACTTGGTGTTCAATAATGTTATGCCTGATGCAGATTACAGAGCAAAATGTCAGCTACGATTCCCCATCGAGAGAAAACAAACCCCTTCAGTAAAAAACATATTAATACTGGGATTACGATTATACAAAAGCATTTTCTACAGCAATAATACAGCCTTATTTGCTCAGTGAAGCAACTTATCTCAAAAGAAATCACTGCAGGTCATTAATGACGAACAGCTCTAAAATAAACTGGAATTTAGCTGCTGTGGGAGATTCGAAACCAACAGCCCAACACCTTTAAGTTTGATGTACACAGCAAGTAAACCTCATTATCAGTTACCATTAAAAGGGTTCGACAAAGAAATAATGAACACATCATACATATAATAAGTGCATATCATTTATTCCTGACAGTCTGCATCTGAAGAAGTATTGAACATGTCAGAATGTAAGCACGTCCGTACATATCAACCACCAGCCCATGAGAATAAAAATATTAACACAGGTCCGAGAGACCCACCCAACCCCAACGGCTCAGTCAAAATGTAACCACTGAAGCTCTAGTGGGACATGAATACAGATTATAATTGAGAGGGAGTTCGAGCAAACAAGACCATATAAGAAACTTCGGCTTTGTTTATAGCTCCCTTCCTTCATGCGTTATTTCCTGCCGAGTCTGAGACGTGCCCTCCACCCCCAATTCCCTCACACTCATTTACCAGAATCTTCTCCGGGACAAACTGTGCCGTGCTGATACAGATCTATTTTAATACACTTCACACTATGGTGAACAAGAAACTTTTTTATATTCTTTTATCAATGAACATGAGAAAGAAAAGAAACAAAAAACATGACAAGTTTTCTATTGTTTGCCAATTATGCATTTAGCTTGCAATTTGTGATGTGTAATTTTGCTATGAGAAGGCGGCAAAAATAAAAAGACATGGAAACTGGAATGAGGTTCAGATGTTCGATGGCGATCGCTTGGATTGACTGACTTGTGTTTTTGTCATTATGAAAGGGAACTGTCCAGTGGATAGTATGTATAGGAAAGTGTTTGTCTTACATATGCCAATGTAGTTTTTTCTCTTCTGTATGATGCATTCAAAGTTGATCGATGGAAGTAGGTAATGGTAAAGAATAGTCTCACTTTTTTGTACCAAGTTCTTACTGAGAAAAAAAAATCGATAATAAACATGGCAAATGGATTCTTTTATGTTTCATGTGTTGTGATAATGTGAGGATCCACCGTTCACCTGCTTTACTAAACAATACATTCCACCTTAATTACATTCATATATAAGGCCATAAGAAAACATTTTCCAAGCCGTCCTTTATTTAACATTCATAGAATTCATTGAGTGAATGGAACTCATTTTTAATGCAGCCCTAACACACATAACTGTAAAAGTGCAGCCATGTTTACATACATTACTGTATCTACATGTACTAGAAACCTGAACCTTTAAATGATTTAGTTCCATTCAAATGTCGATTCAAACATTTTGCTTCATTGCTTCACCACTTTAGTAATCTTGAATACACAATACACAATTGACCATAGCCAGCCTGAAATCACCATTACATTTAGTGGGGCTAGTTTCTTGACCATCATCAAAAATAGAGTTTAGAAAGAAAACGATGCTTTTTAATGCAGAGTTTGCATGTTCTCCCCTAGTCAGCGTGGGTTTTCTCCCACAATCAATCCAAAAACATGCACTAGGTTGATCGGAGATGGGAAAAATTGTCCTATAGATTCGCAAGACCCCTTAGCGATACAGGTTGGAAAGACCTGGCAACTTGGTTGCGGAGAAACTTTGGGGACTGGTAGCGGTCCACAGAGGACCCAAGAGTCGGAGACGACTGGAAACGGGTAAAATACAGAATACACATTTTGTTTGAAAAAAATAAATCACAAAGAAAAAAATGGGTGATTTGGGGTCTCAAATCTGAATAATATTGTTTACTGAAATGTAAATGTCCCATGTAAGAGATAACGGCTAACTGTCAGAAAGAAATAACACACAAAGAAGTAAAAACCATGAGCCACTCTGGAGTGCTGAATTCTTTGTGGTCTGTTTTCACCCTGTAACAAGACACTCCAGGTGTTTTCTGGCTTATGGAATAGTCTGGATCTGAACATTTTGCATCATTGATTTTCTTATTTACCATGCTGACTTTATTAGATCTTTATTGACGTTTGATGCTCATCAACGCCACCTACAATTACTTATTCATTACTTATCTGTGAAACTGTGCAAACAATAAAACACATTTAAATTAGATATGGTTATTATATAACATCATAAAATGGAATCAGAACTTATTGAGAACCGTTTACACATTTTGGAACGCGAAAAGCCTCCAAACAGGTGCATCCTGTATGTTGTGGATCTCATTTATTTGTTTAGCACCGTTTTGGAATTGTAGTCCACAATATGAATAGACTATACAAAAGGGAAAGACTCCCACCAGCGCAATATTTGTAGCGCTTAATCTGATTTGGATGTTACAACAGTTTAAATGTTATAAAGTAATATATAAGAAATGTATTGTTACCAGGACCACAGCTGCCTCAATGATCTTAAAATACAAGAAGCTTGGGAGAACCATGAAAAGTTTAGATTGTCTGGCCTGGTTGTAAATAAATTGTCTAATTAGTCTTTTGAACTACAGATAGAAGTTATTTTAGTGATTTTTAAATAAACGTCATTAAATATGGACTAACGCGATGAATAAAGCAAAAATCAGGTAAGGCAATGTGTGTGAAGTTTGCATGTTCTGGCTGTGTCTGCATGGGTTACCTCTGCATACTCCAGTTTCCTCCCACAGACTGTGTATAAGAACTCCTACACTGCTGTTTTATAATTGCTTATACACTTTTGAACTTTGATTTCTAATATGATAAATGGTGAAATTTGTGATTTTATTCACATTTTGTTTTCAATTTCCACTGGGAAATACCCCAAAAGTTCTCGTAAATATTGTTTTCCTACATCATTTATATGACTTAGATGATTTATATGTGCAACAGCCACTGATGATTTGGCCGTTATTCAGTTTAGGAACATTTTTAGGATTATAAAATAGATATTGACCTTCACACGAACATCCAAACAAACCTGCAACGACTAGGTCAGTTCTACACAAGGCGATAAACCTGCAACTTCCCCCAAGTAGCACTCGGTTCACTTAAGTGTAATCGGGATGCACATCATGAGTAGCAAACTTTTTCCAGAAATGTGTAATGAATCACTTGAAATGGGAGATTGTTGTTTTAATAAATGACATGATCAGGAAAAGTATGAAAATACAACATCATTTACATTCATACTGCTGATCAGCGTTCCTGGGACAGATGGGATCTTACATTGCCTGTTTAAGACTTTTTAGTACTACCCTGATATTCCAAACATCAACCCAATTACACATCTGTAGGACCGCCTAGATTGTTGTGTTGGCCAGATAAAGCCTGCAGCCAGCATGACTCCAGACACCAGTCACTCTCAACTTCCTCTGGTTATTAGCAGGTCATAAGATTAGAACTTGGTAAGGTAATCAAAGCCATATCAAATCATTCTTTTATAAATAAGTTCATATAGAATGAAAAGCAAAATGTTTTTAAATCCGTATATAAAACAAACAAAAAACAGCCTAACCTGATAAAAACATAAATAAAATGAAGCATCACTGTGTGATGGTGCATCACTGCTAACCTTGAGCCTGCGCTAGTGTAGTGTTTAGTCCATAGTAGTGTTTTACTCGGCCCATGACCTCACCAAAAAAGATTAAAAACGTACGTTCAGTAGCCCCAGATTTAGGACAGTTCTGCTGAGTGTGGTTATTAATCAGGGCAGAACTTGCTGAAGAGGGCAGCGAGAGCAAAATATGGTATCGTAGAACTCGATGAGCAGCTCAGTGAAGATATTGAGCGGTGCAATGGCGTTTAGAGAAACAGCACCGTGACATGGCCAGGCCAGGTTCACCCCGAACACACATGCCAGGTTAGTGGCGCTCATCTTGTTGAAGATGCTCTCCTGAGATACCTGCAGACATATTAAAAAATAAAATGTCATCAATCTGATGTATATTCGCACAATAGCTTCTTTAAATCTTAAAAATAAAGAGACAGTCAAAAGGCAGACCCCCCCAAACTTTCCTCAAAGTATTGCTGTGTTAATCTTACTATGAAGAATAGCACGTGTACACGTTGCAGCCTCTCTCCCTTCAGGAAAGGAATGTAATTTCGATTCTGTTCTGTCCTGTACATATATAGATCTGACAAAAAAAAAGCAATTTGAAAAGCTGCTGCGACATGTCGAATCAGGTCAGTGTCTATGGCTTTATCACGGCTGGAAAATAGACACAGATTGTGTTCCAAACTGTAGTGAGCTGCCTTGCTGTTCGTAATGAGGGCTCTATACACCAGTGATTTAGGCACTGGCCAGCAGGGCAGCTCACATGATCGTCAGACAGAGTCTTAGAATTCTAGACACAAGACTCAAGCTCCTAATCGTTAAGCTGTTCAAATAAACAGATTTTCTTTTTACTGCTTCCCTACGTCAGGTATATAAAGTAGTCCTGAACAGTAGTAGTAGTCCTCTTACCATATGAAGAAAGCAGATGAGGTATTTGACCACAATAAAGTTGTGTTCTGGAAGAGCCTCCATGATCGTTTTACACCTCGAAACCCGCAAACTGCTCTCCACCACTGAATATAGATGACATCACAAAATGATACATATCTACTTGGGTCCTTAATCAGTAATTAATAGATTAAATCCCAAGACTTGAATGTACTTATTTCTGGTGGAGCAAAATGTGCTTGTACTACTGTATTACCTAGATCAGAAGTCACCAACCTTTTTGAAACTGAGAGCTACTTTTTGGGTACCAACTAATGAGAAGCGCGACCAGTTTAATACACACTTGTGAAATCACACATTTATAACCTTTAATGACATGTAACTATTAATAATGAATGATAATCATCTATGTGAAGATGCTGATCATGTAAATGATTTCTCACAATTATTTTCAACAATAATTTAACAAGGTAGGAAACAAGCAAAATATGCAGCAATTTTTAGAACATGAGGTCCTTTCGGGCGACCACGTTGGTGACCCCTGACCTAGAGAGTATGGGGAAATCATGCATCAATGCTCTTCAAATCATTTGGTGTTTAATTAGAAAGAGATATTAGATAGAGATTAAATATATTAAATATATGATGTAAGCTAGTGAAAATGATAATACTGATAATTGATAAAGAAAGCATGTCGGGACTAAAGCACACCATATTTGTCTTAATCTAAATGTAATGTGTCTATAAGGAAGGTTTAGCATCTGTGAGCTACTACTTACATGATGAATGCATAGTCAGTTTAGCACTGTGCTAGTAAGTGAACATGATGAATGAGCTTAATGTATGTTTTTATGCACAAAGCAGAATTTAACTGTTAACTGTTGAAAAGCGTGTTCATCACTGGTGTTGCCATTTTAACACAAAGACACTAATAGCCAAACGGAATTTAATACACGCAGACATGCATATCTGGTCTTTTCAATTGTGTGTGTGTCACTCTGTGTTTGTTTTCCCCTTTACTGTGACATCTTGATTATGTTATATTGTTTTAAAGTCACATCACTCACTGCTACCAAGCAGAAGAAGTATCGTTCAAAATATTGGATGTTTTTTCTTTGTACATCCCACCCAGCTTAATGGAAAAAACTATGGCTGCATTTTTTGCATTTACTGGCGCATGTATTTGATATTCTGTTTACTGCTAAAACAGAATAGTTACAACACACTACTGCCACAGTTGCCATAAGAGTCATATAAGAGTCTATATTTGTAACTCACTGGTAATATTCTGTATCTGGTCGTATAAAGTGAAAGTAAGCAGTGGTTCAGGAAGCTCTCTGAGAAACGTCTTTAAGATGACGGCAGGAACATGGACATCAGAGTACTGCTCAAAGTTCACCACCTTCCCTGAGGCAGCAGAGAGAGAAACAAAGAGAGATTTATTCTGACATTTTCATTTAATCTTGCAGGCTTATTGACTTCTGAAAACTCTTCATTCTTCCAAGATGATCGTAAAACATCCACCACAAAACATATAAATACTGGCACTCACTAAATCATAGTGTTTGTTTCGAACAAAGATCTGGTGATTTCTTTAAAGCATGACTAAGCGAAATAAATATCCTATTCTTCAAACAGTAACATTGAAAAGCTGCTAAAATGCTTCGTTAGCAATTCCAACCATAAGAGTTCTAAAAGTAATTAGCTGCATACAGGTGGTTTTAATTAGTACTCGTACATCTTCAATTTGCAAATATTACAAAGTGAACCTTAATGAAAACAGCAACCACATGTCTAATATATACTAAATCCATAAATATGAGTGTATAGAAACGTGTTTGCGTTTATGTGTGCATATATTGTATACATGTATAGATATATATACACTATATTCACAAACTGAAAAGAACTGATGCAATTTGGTCGCTTTATCACTACTATTAAAACAATTCATTCACTTAATAATGTTTATAATATATACACTCGTTTATTGTCCATATGACCACTGATTCAATATGACAATTTAAAGTCCTGGCTGAAAAGAAAAGATTTACACTGTACCATGTCTGACTCTGTATGAGGAAAAACCTTGATTTGATTCAACACAATGTAGACCTCAACCTTAAAGAGTTACATAAACTTATAAATTATATATGGTACATTATTAGTAAATCATACATTTTGAAGATTATTATTTGTATGATTTGGGCCATAGCTCCATATTCTTGTTGAGAATATTTCGGAATCAGTATTTTCCATTTATTTTTTTTATCAGCTGATTTACTTTGGTCACTTCTGAAGGTGGAAATGTCATATTATCAACCTCAAAATTACCACTGTAACAGGTTGGGTAAAGAAATGCACCTGCAAAAAAAGTACAAATTCCCACAAACTCGAATCGTTTGTAGCCATAATAACATTTCAAATTGTTTCTCACAAAGACATCACTGAGGGAACTTGACTTTATTACTATTTGCTCTTGAAATGGAATCAAATATGGTCACGGTCAGGTGTCCAAATACTGCATGAAGTGGAAATAAAAGTGAGTAAGCACAATTAAGTGAGTAAACAGAGACAAGAGAAGCAGCTAATCTCAGAGCTGCATGTCACATAGCTGAAGGAAACGGTAACCTAGACTGGAGAAAATAAATGTACAAGATTAGTTGTTTTCAATTCAACTTTCAATGCAATTATTTGAAATGAAAACGAGACCCGTATTGATGAACTCCTCATTGAGAAGTGAGTGTGTTAGCAGTGCTCCGTATTGCAGGATGTAATGAAGTGGAACGTTGAAATTGACACTATCTTAATGGGAAAGCTCAGCAGGAGACATGCAGCCTGTGATTCCAGCGAGAGCCAGTGGAGGTGATTGCGTCCTATTGATCATCTTTTACTGGCTGAGCGAGATGGAAACACTGGTACAGGGGCAGTTGCACCCCAGGGAGAGAGATAATAGCAGAAGAAATAAAAGGGAAATAGATTAAAAGATGAAGAGTGCTTACCCTGGTTACAGAGTCTTTGGACGTCCTTGATGAGCTGCACGCGAACTGACCTCCGGAAAATCCCTTCTGTTTTTAGTCCTGCGGTGAACACAGAGGACAAAATGTTTTCCAATGCGTGCTTATCTGCTTTTAATTGAGATCAATATCTTAGACAGGCTGAGAAAAAGATCTGAGCTCATTAAATCTCATTTTAAATGTTAAAATGAACAAGGCAATAAACACCAAAAACAGGTCGTGCAAAAAGCATTTAAAAGAGTAATACATTTTTAAACAGAGATACTTAAAAAAGAAATTACCTTTCTGTTTGATGTAGGACACGGTATGGTACATTACTGGGGGAATCAATGCACCATTGTTCCTTTCCCTAATGCTGCAATATACATATACAAATGTACTATTAGAAATTGATGCCTGGAAAAGAGACGATGAAAGACCACTGTGTTCAATCAGCGGTCAGAAATAATTGGGAAAAGTTCAAATATTTAAAGTAGGGCCGGGACTTTAACGCGTTAATTTCGATTAATTAAATACAAACATTTTAACGCGTTAAAAATTTTAACGCAATTAACGCACTTTTTATTCGCGTGTTCTCGCCTGTAAATCTGATGCACGAGCGACATTCACAAACAACAACGGTGGACGATGAAGCCGCTTCTCTTGTGTTAGGAATTGAGGGTTTTTTAGGAAACGC
>JAOTRQ010000009.1:653103-670966 GCA_028565875.1 Hoplisoma paleatum | reverse complement strand
TCAAGTTTTTATTCTAACGCCCCACTGTTGCATAGTTTGATGATTTAACTTTTATATTACTAAAATAAAAAGTTATTGTTAATGTTATGTGTAATGTTTGTACAAATAACCTTTTGTCAGAATTTAGTCAGTGCATCCTGTGTAAATGCAAAACGATCATCAATGTCAGAATAACGCAATAATGTCATATGTTTAATGTCTTCCCGTAATGCGTGTGTCATTCTGGCAACAAGTTCATAAGTTTGTTCCCTAGTTTGTTCAGTGGCGCAGACCAGCTATGCTTGGAACTGGTTCACTCACTAAATCAAGTAATGTGGCTGTGAAGGCTAAAAAGAGAGCTGCCTATCCCCAACTTTACTGTGGTAGCAGCCTTCAGCTTGCGTGGTTTCATGGTTTTTGTACTTACCCAAAAGAAAGGCCACATGAAATTATAGAGGTACAGTACTGCAGGACCCTTATCATTTCACCATTTCAGCTTAGCTGTCTTGCTTCATGAAGCCGTAATTAGAGCAAATGAAAATATCAAGTATTCCAGGAATTCTGAAGGATTTATAGTGGACAGGCAGGAGCTTCCCACAGGCTTTCTTCTAGCCAGATCAAGAGACTTAAGTTTATAAATAAAGCATTGACCAAGTCCACAAATGACAACCGCAATGTACAGCCCACATCATTGAAACTTGTGGACCAGCTGTGTATGCTGCAGATGTTAAATATGCCTAGATGTTGTCCATATGATTAATGATTTCTTTCAAGCGTCTATCTAAAAATTCCCAGCAAGGCAGCCACAGCAATCATCTAATTTAATTTCTAGAGTCAAGAAGAAATAAACATGACAAATTATCAATCTTTGCTTGTAATCTTGTCTGCCCCAGAATTGGCAAAATTTAAACAGTGGCCTGTAAAACAAAGCCTGACAGAACAGTGTGAATAAATCCTTTTATGGTGTAAGTTTGTGTTGCTGTTACTGATTTGGGAAAGTGTGGATATAAGTAGTTTACATACACATAGGTTTCATTATAATAGAATACACTACATATATTCACAAGTATATTAAATTCACTTAAGATGCAGTTTAGGCAGTGACCCCAGTGACTGTTTTTATCATGTTGCTGAAAAGTTGAACCATAAAGAGTTTACAAGAAATTGATTAACATTTACATATTTCCTCTGAAAAGGTAGATAAGACTCATAGTTTTTCTGTCCCTTTGCCCTTCAGTGTATACACAGCTTATCATCGAAGGTAAGATGAAAAAGAGGCCATACAGACTTTACAAATACTGCCAAGGTCATTCAACCACATATCGAACACAAGGTAAATATGACATTTAGTTTAGATTAGTCAGTATTCCAACTGGTGATATGGCAAAATATTCTAAAAACAACTGATACAACAAAATCTACTTCACTGTTTAAAACATTCCACATGCTGCCAGCTCACATTATCTGTATAATATATTGGTGACTATCTTTCCAAGCATAATCCTGTAATGCAGATTTTGCTCATGTCCATAGCCTTCTTTATTTGGCATGATCCAAGGCATCTCTGGGGGATGTGCCAATGATCGTCATGTCCGAATCTTTGCTCAGTCTCTTAGTTGACACTCTTGGGAGTTCAGTTGTAGTGCTTCTTGTGCCACTGTATCTTCCTCTCTGTGCATGATAAACCTGCACCAGGGCAGTCTCGCCTCCATCATCTTCCCCTGGTTAATCCTTGTTGGTGATATGATCCTACCATATTAGCACCAAATTCCACTTGAGCATCTACATGACACTGAGGGCTTGCTGGTGTTTATGGATGCCATGTAGCACTCAGTGCCATAGAGGGCCACTGGGCTGATGTATATATCTTAGGTCATATATTTTAGCTTTAAGACAGATGGGCATATGGCAACAGAGCACTCCTGTGATTCCTCAGCCAGGCTGCATAACCCTATGCACAGGGTTCAGGGATGGTGCTATCATTTTTTTGGAATTGCCATTCAGTAATACAACAATGGAAACTGTAGAAATTTGCTTTGGGACAGAGAATATATAGGGGCTTGATGATGATGCTCCTACAGACTGCTAAAATGATTCATAAATAGCTTAAAGAAAAAGGACAATTGCAGCACAAACCATTGAAAAACTACAAAGATACATTAAAAAAGGGCTTAAGCTCTACAAAAAATTATCTATGTACTCCTCCCTCTTTATAATATAATCACGTGTCTATTGTTATATTATATTGCTCTAGATACTGTACAACCCTGAGCATGATAAAGCCGTTACTTTAGAATGAACCATTTAATTCCTGGAAATGACCTGCCCTTACGAATGATAAAGAAACCACAAGCTAAAATACAGCCTTGGTCTTTCAAGGCAGTAAGCAAAGCTATGCAAAATTTCTGATGTGCTCGCAACAAGCGGGAATATATCCCTCCCATTCATCAATGCAAAAAGCAAAAATAATAAAATGAAAAATGGACACTGGGCTTGTGCATGGTCAGAGAAACTTAGCAGGTATATGCTGACAAGTAATTCCTGTCATTCCAGTCAGACTCTGGGGTATTACACAGGTCTAGGGGATGATATATTGTAGATATTGCTTTTTTATTTCTAAGTTGCTGATAAGTCTGATAAGATGTGACCACCAGAAAGTTCTAGATAAACACATTTATGAAAATAAATTTTTAATGTATACATATTCAAAAGTATTTTTTTTTCATTTGTCCCCTTTTTGCTTTCCCAAATTCTACAAACTGTGATGCACTACGTCTTCTGACACCTTTCAATCAAAACCAGCATTAAAATTGACAGCAATCTTTACTTCATGCATGCATCAGTAAGCCTTTTTTTTACCATTGTTTCTTCCTTGGACCATTTTTGATAGCTACTGGCCACTGCAGACCAGGAAACACCCATCAAGGCCTGCAGTTTTGGAAAAATTCTAATCCAGTTGAGTACCCATCACAATTTAGACCTTGTCAAACTCAAGTTTTCTTTTTTTATTCAAGCTTTAATTTTGAGGGGTATATTTTTCATTTGCTGTGTCAATTATCCCACACTACAGGTGCCATGATAAACAGATAACTAGTGTTATTTACTTCACCTGTCAATAGTTAAAATGTTATACCTGGTCGATGTATTTCACATAGGTTGATATACAGCAATCTGTTCTGTCTTCTATCACCCATCATGGGACCATTGCCCGTTGATTATGGTAATGGCCTGGGAAAAGAAGCTGTGGAGGTGAAGATTGGCCCTTGTTTTTAATGCTCTCACTTATCTCAGGAGAGACCAAGAGTGAGAGCATTAAATACATGGACCAATCATCACATCCACAGCTTCTTTCCCCAGACCATTATTATAATTAATAAGAAATGTTCTCACATCCTTCCACTTCCACTTTAACCATGACAGAATACAGATCTTTTTTTTCTGATATTCACGGCACATTGGCACCTTTTTACTCATCTGTTTGTGACACTGTTATATTGCATATTTTATTGTTTATTCTATGCTTATATATATCTGTATCTATTATATATATCTATACTTATTATATATCTGTTGTTTAATATTAAGTAAAGTTTTTGTGTGTATGGCTGCACCCAAAAAAGCCCCTTAAATCTGTACTTAAATAAATTAAGATTTTGATTCTGGTGTTTGATGTCTTTAAATGCATCAGATTTCGATCTTCACCGACTCCCATTTGCACGACCCTTCCAGGCTAGGAACCGGCACTATAGTGTACAATTTTGTACCTCCAATGAAACTGGTGGCGTGTCTTTGAGCTCTGGGAAGCAACCATGTAGACATAGTGAGAACATGCAAGGTCCACGCAGAATGTACCTGGACCACCCCATCTGGAGATGGAACCCAGGACTTCTTGATGTGAGGGCTCTATTAGGCTTTTATAAGGTTGGCATCCTAAATGATCCTGAAAAAAATGTTAAACTCAGCAATGCCTCTTCAGAAGAGGAATCTGACACACAGATCTGTTGTGGTAAGTAAACAACAGGTAAAATTACACATGTTGCCATATTAATGTTTGTTTAAGCCTGTGGCTTAACTGGCTGTATACACTATGTCAAGTTAGCCCTGCTTAATGCTCAAATTTTGCAAAAATTATGTGTTTTATTTTTTATTTTATTTCAAAATTACCTACATTTTACATGCTCACATATATTTAATACAGGGACCTCAAATCTAAGATTTGATTTTAAATAGAAAACAAGAGTGCGTAATGACAACTTGAACGGTTTCAGTGCATTTAACAAAAGGTTCTTTTTCTGCAACTGATTAGAAAATAATGTTCAATTTTTTGCCAAAAAGTCTTATAATTTAAAATATATATTACTTTAGTCAATCATACATCAGCTTAACTGGCTAGCCATGGTAAATTTTCATTAACATCATTTAACTTTTAATTATGTTAATAAATGATTGTAAATGAAACAATGCTTATGCTAAAAATACATTTATACTGATGGACACTAGAATGAATCAAGGCCCTATTTGGAAATGTAAAACGGATACAATCTGAATTTAAATTAATGATTAAATAATTAAATTAATTCTTGGGACTCTAGGGTACAAGTTCAAAGCATTAAAAATCTATTTCCCTGAACAAATCACGAGAAAGCTGAACTACTGTGTCATTATAAGCTTCCAAGAACCATCAAGGCACCATAAACTTAAAAGAGGTGCGTGATTTATACGCGTGTTGGCAGATAAGGAAAGCAATACTGGAAGTAATCCATTATGGTCTACAATAAAACACTCCTTTTGTCATTTTATTAAGGACAACAAAACAACTTATTTCAACACTATTGTACATGCATTTTAAATACAGTCAAAATATTTTTTGAATATTTTTCCACAAGCTACTGTCATGAACTTGATAACGGTTCATCTACAACATATTTTTTTTATGTTTTGCTTTGAATAATGGTGTCTGATGAAGTAAAAAAAATGTCATTATCCATCCAGCCATCATCTAGTTCTGTTAATGCTTAATCCTATTTTAGGGTCACAATGATACACGAGCTGGGCAAATACAGTAAACATCTGACCTAGTCTTCAGTCTGTTACAGGGTATACGCACGCACGCACGCACGCACGCACGCACACACACACACACACACACACACACACGGACACACACACACACACACACACACACACACACACACACACAGCAATTTTAGTATATCCAATTATCCTGCTTTAGGCCTGCTTTTTTAATTACTGCATGTCTGGACTTAAAGGAAACCAGAGTACCTGGAGGAAACCCACAAAGCCACTAGGAGAACATGCATACAACACACAGAAAGCCATTGATTACTATGAATATCTTGCTGTAAGGAAACAGTGCTACCCATTAAGCCACTGTTCATTCATTCATTCATTTATTTAATTGTTTTTCATAGTTTTACAACCACTTAATCCTATTCTGGGTCACACTAAGCGGATACACTAAGGTGGAATACCATATAGACATTGATGGAGAGAACATGCAAACTCCACACAGAAGGTCATGGATTGCCGGGCATCGAACCCGGGACTTGGTCTGTGTCAAATGACCATTATCCTAAACATATATATTTATGCATTGTTATTTGAGTGTTTGACAAACTGCATTGTGCCTACTGAATGAATAAATATATTTTAAATAATTTTTTTATTAAATAATTTACATTTTGATTAAAGCATGGTCTTTCGATAGGTCAAATTGATCAGGCTAGTTAATGGGTAAAAGAAAAAAGATTTTTTATGACTAATATGAAACGTGTTGTAATAACTTTTAATAAGAACAGATAATTATGTTTGTATTGCCTGATGCTAATACACGTCAGCTGCGAGTACACAAACGAGCGCGCGTTTGTGTGTGTGTGTTTGTGTGTGTGTGAGAGAGAATTGGCGCCACCGCTCACTATGTGTGTGCTTTTTCATTGGCTGCAGGAGAACGCGGTATTTATATAACACAATCTGATTGGTCGTCGACGCAGCACGTACCTTCCAGACAGTGTTAATTCCGAGTAAAAATATAGTCCCCACGTCTGTGAGAATTAAACGCAAAATACACACAAATTGTAAATTGTAAACGTATAAACACGCACCGCGTGTGAAAATCTACTTCCAAAACAATCGGCAGGACGATTGAATCTGAGGTTCGAATTCGTGTCGGTGTGCGTGGTGGATGGATACGTGTGTGCACCCGCGTCAAAATATTGCCGTGGTAGAAGTAGATCAGTACACACGACGCTAGAGCTCAGACTGACTGAATACGAGCTGAGAGACGGAGTCACGACTACACCGATATTAAGAATAAGATTATATACAGCGTTATTTCGTCCGTTTTTGGTGGTAAATCAAGCGGACGGGATTCCCGACGGAATTTAAACAATCTGTGGATTAATTTTCTGCTTTTTGGATCGTTATTTGGGTGCCGTTTTTTTCGTGGACACGACGCCGGATCGGATCTAACGTTCTAACGGATCTACCGTGACCTCTCTCAGTGTCTTTCTCAAACAGCTCTCTCTCTCGGTTTTTTATCGGACATTTCTTTTATTACGTAAAATAAATAAAACACACCGATACGGCAGAGGAGACGTTTTGTAGTAATTTTCGCTGAAAATATGCTGCTGTCAAAGTTGGGCTCTTTTTCTCACATCTGCAGCCCGAACAGCATGGATCACCTGCCGGTGAAAATCCAGCTTCAACCAGGTAAAAAGCTATAAAAGCCTGTACCTATTCATTTAAAACATTATGTACGTTTTACTCGCACATAATTATGATTGTATGGCTAGACAGCATTGTTGTTGTTGTTTTACATCATATTGCTGGTCCAAACACAACCTATAAGCTTAAAGTCTTCTACTCTAGGTGTGTTTTGGTTGCCATTTCTA
The DNA here is from genome assembly GCA_028565875.1 of Hoplisoma paleatum. Classification (NCBI taxonomy): domain Eukaryota; kingdom Metazoa; phylum Chordata; class Actinopteri; order Siluriformes; family Callichthyidae; genus Hoplisoma; species Hoplisoma paleatum. The sequence goes on along the minus strand of JAOTRQ010000009.1, from coordinate 664,076 downwards.
GGCTTGGTTTAGCCAGCCTCCTTTACTCTGCAGTGTGTACACACACACACACACACACACACACACACACACACACACACACACACACAATCTTATTTACTGGCTCAGTGCATCTATCTGTAATTGGCATACCAACTGAATGCGAGTAATACCATAGTGATTTAAAATCAGTTCCACTAACATAACATGGGTTACATTTCTATTTTGTAGTAAAAATGGAGCCGGAGCCCTTTGAAAAGGTGTATCAGGTGGGCTCAGTCCTGGGCAGTGGTGGTTTTGGGACAGTCTATGCTGGCAGCCGGATTTCTGATGGGCTACCGGTAAGACCTGCTACATTAGTCAATATTTAAATGTGGTTATGTACCCTGGAATTGTGTTTAAATTGTTTCATCCTTTTATTAGGTTGCAGTCAAGCATGTGGCCAAGGAACGAGTTACAGAATGGGGAACTATCGTAAGTAAAACCTCCTTTAGATACCTTTATTTATGGATAAATCTGCAGTTAAATAAAGCAGTTCTTTAAAGTCTTCACTCCTTCCCGATACAGAATGGTGTGATGGTGCCTCTTGAGATCGTGCTGCTAAAAAAAGTAGGCTCTTCATTCCGTGGAGTGATCAAGCTCCTGGATTGGTACGAAAGACCAGACGGCTGGCTGATCGTCATGGAGCGACCCGAGCTGGTCAAAGACCTTTTCGACTTCATAACCGAGAAGGGCGCCCTGGACGAGACCACTGCGCGGGGTTTTTTCCGGCAGGTCCTAGAGGCAGTGCGTCACTGCTACAGCTGCGGGGTGGTACACAGAGACATCAAAGACGAGAACCTCCTGGTGGACCTGCGAACTGGGGAACTGAAGCTCATAGATTTCGGATCGGGGGCCACCCTCAAGGACACAGTGTACACAGACTTTGACGGTACGCACCGCAACGACTGTGTTCTGTAGTAGCACTATTGCTTGACACTTTAAAGAAGTGTGTGTGTGTGTGTGTTTACGTTGTGAATGATGATTTAGTTTGAGGCTTTCAGGGGAATTTTGCTGTGATTTGTTTGTTTGAGGCGGAGGATTTTCCCATGTGCTATTATGCCCCCGTCAACGTTTTCTGTTTTGATCCCCTCCCGCGCAGTTCAGATTGTGACGTTTTCTGTTTACATTTTTTGTAAATGCACTCGGAGCAGTGTTTATAAGCGTCCACACCAGCCTACAAAGCAAACATGAAAGCGAATCAGAAGAAGTCGCATTGAGATCCAGAGTGTTTTCTGGAGGCGCTTCTTGTGGATATAAACAGACTGGCTGCCACGTAACAGCTGTGTGTTGTGAAACGTGATCGCCACAGTCCCGTGATGGCTTACGTTGCTATTTCAGACTAAGCTTGGTCTCCAAGACACTCCTGCCCTTTGGGGGTGGGCGGGACTAGGGCCTCTTGTACACCAGACAGCTCTTTATGACTGAGGCGACCCCCCTCCTTTTTTTTTCTTCCAATTTTGCCTTTTCATTCCAAGTGTCTTTCTAAGCTTGGAGTGCTGTCTGAGTCAGCTGCAACGCCAACACACAGTCTGAGTGAGCAGTAAGGGAGGGGTTCGTAATCTTCTAAATGGCACGGGTTTCTCAGGCTTTTAGCTCAGTGTGTATGTTTCTGTGTAATGTGATTAATTCTGTGTTTATAATAACGTATTCTTGTTTTAAAATCACAGGTACAAGAGTATACAGCCCACCAGAGTGGATCCGTTTCCACAGATATCATGGACGCTCTGCCACAATCTGGTCACTAGGTGTGCTGTTGTACGACATGGTGTGTGGAGATATTCCCTTTGAGCAGGATGAGGAGATTCTCAGAGCACGTCTGTATTTCAGAAGAAGAATCTCAACAGGTGAGAATCCAATGCTGTTATTCAAGCACGTGTTCACCACATAAGAACTATTACAACTGGTCCAATATTTTTATTTCAAGACTTAAAATGCAAATTTTTGTCTGTAGCTTATGCTTCTATTCAAGTCATACTTGTTTAATTTAACAAAAACGCACATAATTATACAGATAATGCTAACACACCGTGTTTCCATTTCCATAGATTACTTTTATCAGTTATAGTATTTCCTTAGGAGCTCACATGTACATTAGCTAACACATGTACGTTGTTTTTATATTTGACATTCTACATTCCGTTGTATCGCGCAAAAATCCGAAAATTCTTTACTCTAATGTTTAATTTTCACTACAATGCTAATCTGCATCTTTTTTCTTTTCAACAGAGTGCCAGCAGTTGATTAAATGGTGTTTGTCACTGCGACCATCAGACAGACCTACCTTGGAGCAGATCTTCGAGCATCCATGGATGCGACACACAGAGACCACCAAATCTGAGGGGAGCGACATCCGACTGCAAAGCATCAACACAGACAATTCCAGCATGAGCTCCAGCAAGGAAAGCCTTTGAAAGAAATGCAAACCTTGCTTATAAAGACTTTGTGGACTGCTGATCTGCTGTGGCAGATTTCTTTACCTTTTTATAGGGAATCATAATTTATGACCGTTTGCTTTTTTGTATATTATTTGTTCTTTTTTTTTTTTTTTACAATTCATAAATTGTTTCCCAATGGGGAACTTTGCTGTTTGGGTGGACTTACCAGCACTATTTATTATAATTATTAATATTATTTAGTCGTTACAATGCTGGTTTATGCATCTGGCAAGCCTCCTACACAGATGTGGCTGCTCTCATAGAGCTAGGACAATTTTTTTATTTGGAGTGCCTTTTTAAGAAAGCTGCTTCTCCTGGGCTTTCAGCAATGCTTTTCTTGTTTTGTGTAGTGTCCCCTCCCACCCCCCACCCCCGTCAGCTGGTTTGAAAATGACGCGGCACCCGAAAACGCCTTTGGTCCACCTCCACACACAGACCACCCGTCAGCTGCTTCGTGGAACTTACAACCGGGAGGGCGTGACCAATAGAAATACTTGAAGCGCAAACACTCACTGCGTCTCCTTCTAACGCTGCTCAGTCACACTTTAGCCTAAATTCTATTTATTTTCTGTCAGAATGTCTATAAAGATTTAGTATAACCGCTGTACCTTCTGAGGGTTCGTGAACCGGATCCTCCATTCAGCCTCACTGCTTTGCTCCTCATCCCACTATTGATGCTTTATTTGTCTGGGTTTTTCGGGGGCTTCGGGTGTGAAAATGCACAATCAATGCAATATTCATGATTTCTTTTATTTCCTTTTTTGGAATAATCTTGTACAGTGTGTGTGTGTGCGTGTGTGTGCGCTTTTTTTTGTACAGCTTCTCTTTTTTGCATTTAATTTATTTGTAACGTAGACATTCCACACTCTGTGGTTATTTATTTTTTATTTATTGTCCATGCTTTAAATACAAAAATTGAATATCTTTATACAGCCTTTTGTTTGCATTCCTATTGTCTTTTTACATTTGGGCAAGACATGGTGGATGCACTGATGCTGTTGTCAATGTAAAGAGGAATAAAAACAAGGTTTACTTCAATTTGAAGAGCGATGAATGTTTTAATTTAACCTCAGTGGTCCTTAAAATCAATACTGCATCTCTGTTGTTTCGGGTTTGTGTAACTTAGATGGAAGTGTCGGAAGAAGCACGAGAAATTCTTGTCAATGACTTAAGGCCGTGTTAGATGTACGAAACAGTGGAAATTATTTTTATACCAAAACATTTCAATTAAACCTTTATTTGTACTGAACATCTGTAGTGTTTCCTTGAGTTGATGTGAGCTTGGACACACGCCATAAATCACACAGGTTATCAATCAAGCAAACTATTTAATACTTTGATTTAACACTGCAGAAATGTAAACAAATCTATATGGTGGAAACAATGATTACAAGGGTGCTGTGGTGATGCAGTTGTGTATTATGCTAGTCATCTTCCACGAGAATCCAGATCTAGCAATCACTTGTTGGGTGTCTGCATACCCAATGTAAGTGGCTGCTTCACAGAGTGTGTGGTTACAGTGGTTTAAAAAAAGAAATTAAAATTAATAATTCCAGACAAAATCATTAAAACCGGAATAGCAGAAATGACACTGATTTTAATTAACCAGTTAATTCTTCTCCAGAGCTGTTACTTGATAAGGGCAGCACATCATTTGTACGTTTTTCAGACACTGGGGTAATTCAGGTCAGGCACTATTCAATAACATGATTTTGTAAAGATTTAGAACACATTACAAATAGATTTTTTTGTCATTACACATATACAGATGTACAGTACAACGAAATGTTTCTCTTCACATATCCCAACTTGTCCGGAGGTTGGGGGTCAGAGCGCAGGAGCAGACAGGGTTAAGGGTCTTGCTCAAGGACCCAGCAGTGGCTGTGTAGCAGAGCCTGGATTTGTACCCCCAACCTTTGAGTTCACAGCCCAATGCTCTACCCACTAAGCTACACTGTCCACATGTTCTCCATGTTATATACATTGTAATTAAACCTCCATCTTTAATCCAATATGTACGATAAAACACATTTACACACTAATAAACCCATACGTGAAGGCAGCAGGACGCACCCATGGATGGCACAGTGGGCAGCTCTATCCACGGCACCTCGGAAGCAGTTAGGGGGCTTGTGCCTTGCTCAAGGGCACTTCAGTTGTGATCTTTCTCCAGAATCAAACTGGCAACCTTCTGATCACAAGCCCAGCTCTCAAACCACCATGCAAAGGCTCTGTATCAGCGTATGAACTAGTTGACTTAAGACTCAGACTTAAGTTAGGAGAAAGAAATAAATAAAAGAAAACTAGTATTATTCCACTGTCTGTTATATCAAGACTTTTAGTTTGTTTGTTTTTGACCAGTGACATCTTATTAAGGAGTAAAAATAACTTTAATAACTTACTTTTAATAATAACTTATAATAATAATAACTTACTTAATAAAACTTACTTTTTAAGAACGTTCCTTAAGTGTTACAGTTTGGTTGTGGGAACGTTGTTGGGCCAGTTGTCTTAAGTTTGTATTGAAATATCCTATGAACATTTAAAATGATTCATTCTGAATGCAAATTTGGTTGTAGAAATGTTTTATTACAACATTATTTCAATGTTATTCTAACCACTTTTGATTTTTTATATTATAGTATACAAAAGTTACTTCATATAAACATTTCATACTAACATTATTGCAAGGTAATCAAGTTCACGTAACGTTTATAGGAGAACTTTACATCCCAGTAGTGAAAGTAACGGGAACGTTTCATGCTAACTGGGTAGCCTGTAGAAAAACATATCATGCTAAGTGCTTGAAAACTAATTTCACAGTATTTTATGAATTGAGTTTATCATGCCTGTGATATAAATTATTCATTTGGGTTAATGTAATGTGGCATTTGTGGTGGGAACCGTAAAAAAAATTTTTTTGCAGTGTTACTGCATAAGTAATTATAGAGTCCAAGACATTCTGCAATGCTAGCAGACACTGTTTAACAAACTGATTTAATCCTTTTAGCATGAGTAGTTGTGTTATTATTAAATGATTAGTGTGGCTGGTGAGTAACAGCTTGAGTCACAGTTTTCCAAAAATCTCCGTCAGATGGGGATCTGCTGCCCCCTCTGGTGAAAGTAACAAACTTCAACGCTTTCATGCTGATTTAAAGGTTTAAGCAAGATCCCCCTCTTTGAATTAGAAGTTGTGTAGATCCTTAAGTGTTTTGAAACAGTACAATTTCATTTAATGGAAAAAAATAGATAAAGTTATGACGATGATTTGTGTTTTTACTTTTTTATAGAATGAGACAAATGTAAAATATCCTTTTCGGATTGTTGTGGCATTCTTTTCTTATAGTGGCTTTTCTTTTCTTCTTTCTTTTTTTATTTGCTTCTTTTATTTAGCTTGGAAAGTTTGCATGTTATTTGCCTTCTTCTTACTATGTTTATCATTGTAACATCTTTTACAGATTCAATAAAGAGAAAAAACAATCAAGATTTAAAATTCAAAGATTTATTGTCATATCCACAATAAGTTCCTTGTACCATGAAATTCTTACTTTGCTGCTCGTTGGGAATGCCCGGTAGGAAATAAATCAAAATAAATACAATAACGAAATGTACAGTAATAAAAATAAACGTGTTTTTTTACTCTCTGCTATTGAATAGTATTTACATTCTGAAATGTTTTAAAAGAAAGTGCATTAGTGCTGTGTAAACAGTTTACTTTAATTAACGGTGCAGGATTATTTCTGATGTAGATTATGAGGAAATCTCTTATGTTTATATTCCACATTTAGAGTATAGGTGTGCACAGTCAGAAATGTAAGGAATTGCATGAGCAGTAATCTGGTTGGTTGTCATCAGATGTCGTTTTGGATACTTATTTATGGAATATGCTTTAAAAAAAGAGAGATTAACATAACGGTTATAAACACTCTGCACTGATTTGATTTGATTCAACTAGGTAAATGCAAAATAAACCGTCACACAGTTATGTTAACTAGCAGCTGCATGGTGGAAGAGCTTGTAACGTGTGTGGTGCACAGTAACTGTAGTTCATGAAGTTCAGGTTGTGATTGATGCTGCTGGTCACTGTTTGTGAGCAGCAGGATTTATAGCAGCTATTGCACTTACTGGCATGTAATTAGGAGAGATTAAGAGGTAACGGACATGGTTCCACTCAAAACTGTTTATTTGAAACAATTGTAATAATCTTCTGGTAGTTGTTATACATCAAAAATGTAGCAATTTCAATCTAGCACATTATACTTTTGAAATAAAACTATAATAATAAAATAATAACAATACATCCATCCATCCATTATCTAGTTTTACCACCGCTTAATCCTAAGGGACACGGTGGTTGAATACACCACTCAGACATGTGAAGAACTCCAAAAAAGAAAGCCCCAGATTGCTTTACCCTGGAATCGAACACAGCACCTCTTGCTGTGAGGCATTAATGATAAGCAGTTTTTTTAACCAGAGTATCCGAAGTAAACCCACACAGACACGAAGAGAACATGCAAACTCTCCACAGAAAGAATCAAACCTGGTACTTGCCGTGAGGCGACAGTGCTAGCCACTAAGACACCATGCTGCCCATATACAGTATACAACCATACAGAATTGTGTTCTCTCATTTTTCCGGCAACTTCTTTGGACCTAAAGTCATTTAAGATTTAGATTGTCCTCTGTGGTCAGATGAGTCCTTGTTTCAGCTTGTTTTTGGAGGAGTTCATTAAAACACATCAGACTCTTTTTGTAGAAAGATGAAAGTATCCAGAGTTACCAATGAAGAAAACACATATGATGGTATGGTGATGCATCAGTGCCCACGGCATGGGTGATCTGCATACATGTGAAGGTACCATGTGGAGACTTGTATTGGTATTTTGGTGAGACATATGCTGCTGTCATTATTCGATTTTACAAGACAAAGTCAGGCATCATTCTAGCCAAGTTCCAACAGAATGGTGTGTGTGTGTGTGTGTGTGTGTCCCTTACAAGCGTGTGTTTACTGCAGCATCTTTGACCCCCAAATCCAACATTTAGCATCTTTACTAAATTAATTATATTATTGTTATCTCTTAACATTCAATTTGATCTCCATATGGCAGTAGTACGATTAAGATATCTGGTTTTGAATTGCATCCAGAGTAAATTAGCCTGACCTGGATCCCCCAGGCTTTTGACATGTAAATGAGCATGTTATCTCATTCACAAGACCTTCTGTTAAAGAAAGAGCATGGTCCGTGCTTCTGCTCATCAATAGACTTGTGTATATGTGGTTGTTTCTCTCTTAGAGCTTCGACCGTATCAGATGTGCATCATATGTCCAAAGATCAGGGTTACTTAATGACATAAAGACCAATGAAATTAAGCATGATGCTAAATCTGTCGAATATTTCTGCTCACTAAGCGATAAACCACGCCCGCTTTTATCAGAGACCTTAATTAGCTTTTGTACTAAGCTCCTTTAAAAATATGGCAGCAAATGAACACTAAACTTTTACTGCCATCAATTAAAATGAAGAGATACCAGGCAGATTATTGTTCTGTCCTCCCTCTGTGAGTGTGAATGCTAAATGAGTGACAGCTTGGGAGCTGGCGTGCCTTCAGTGATAACTGCATGCAGATTAGAGCCTGATCTGGCAGAGTCTGTGCTCTGTGCCACTCTGTGCCACCATTACACTGACAACCTGACAGACGTGGAGGAGGCTGCCAGATGGGCATGTGGACCTTGAAAGTACACAGACTGAGAGGTGGGTGGCAGACCGGCAATCACAGAATCTAATCAGTATGAAAGAAGAAATGAAAGAATGCACACGGCCAATAAGGAGTAAAAGAAAGTGAAAAGTTGAGAAGGCGAGAGAAGGAAGTGGCATGTTGGCAGCATCCATTACCAACTGCTTGCTTTAAAGATACATATTTGAATGGTTTCATATTGGACAGAATTTTCTTTTTCTATTTTGGGGAGATCACTGTGTTGGAACCGTGAACTGTAGTCATAACATTTAAACCATATTGTTTTATTATATAGAACAAATGTTCTGGGTTTGAAGCCCAGGTGGGGCGTGTAGGGTCTTTTTTTGTGCAGAGTTTGCATGTTTTGTGGATTTATAGGACCTTTGGTTTCCTCCTACAGTCCCAAAACATGAAGCTAGGTTAATTGAAGACACTAAAATGTCCAATAAGTGCACATACCAGTGCATTGTGTTGCATGGTGGTCCAATACAACCTCTAATCCTGTAAAGATGAATAAATAGACCGAATGCCTTTAATGTGTTATATACTGCACATACATAACTGGTATAAACTTCAATGACAATACAATGCATTTCGTTTCTGGTTAATTCAGTTTCTCTGGTAGTTAGCAGCTCTCTATAGAAGATGGGCCTTTCTCAGGGGCCAAACAGAGAGCAACCTTTTAGAGTTACACCTACAACCTCTTGATGGATAGCCCAAAGCTCTAACCATTGAACGAACACTGATTCAAATACAATCATATTTAAATATGTTCATTTAATTATTTCTCAAATTGATGTAAGCACAAACATCATTAATCACATCACATTACTTAACGCTGTGTGACCACCTACGCTTTACCAAACAATAAAGAAAAAACAGCCATTAATCAAACTGATGAAAATAAAAAGTGTTTTTTAGGAAAGCATGATGATCACATTGTAATAAATCACTCAGAGTCAGTGTGACCTGACTTCATGGTTCTTCATGTATCACTTGTTTTTTTAATATTTTTTTAAATATTTTTAATATATATATATATATATATATATATATCCTCATTTTATACACAGGCTCACCAGGTTTTTTGGGAGAAGATGTGTACAAGAGGGTATTAGTGCCCACAGAAGCAGATGGACTGCAGTGTGTTTATGCTGCAAACAGACCAAAAAAAAAGTAACAATAGGACGTGAAAGTTAGAATGACAAGTCCAGACACCATGACCTGACTCCTGTTGTCTGGATCTGTGTCATTACAAAACAAACTATGCAGAGAAAAACTAATAACATGGTACACGTCACTGGTACATGTGTAAATGTGGTATGATGGATGCATGATGTAAAGCTGTCAGCGTCCAAAGCATACTGCATGATTTTCCACAGCACTTGTGCTGAGAGTCTAAATTCTTTGCTTTGATACTATAGTCGGCTGGGCATCACATTCATGATGCAAAAAACAAATGCATTGTATTGCATTTTATATAGCAGCTTGACATAGCTATTAATATTAATAAGGGGTCAAGTACATATAAAACTGATTCTGAACAAACTGAATGTCAATAGAAGGATCAGACTTGTTAACGGAGCTCATTGTGGCATCATGATAGTAAATAAAGTCAAATGATCTTTGGCTTGAAAGTACATACTGTAAACAACTGCATACACCAAAGTGAAGACTAACCCTCCTCCAGATGTAATAACAGGGTCAAACACAGAAGCCGTAATCACAGTCAGGGAAGGATGATGTTTATTGTGCAAAATGGAAAGAATGTGTGCGCCTTGCCCCCTGGCAAAGCCTGTCGTGATATGATAAGCTACTATTGCACAAGTGAAAGCTCTGATTTGTGGCTTGGTTACTCGTACAGTTTTCATCTGTAGAGGTGATTGTGCACAGAGGTTTTAAAAAGTGCACACAGTATATACCTGGCAGAACATGCTAGCACTTCTCATTATATTCAGACTTTGTGAGTTAGATGTCTTGAACATGATCAGGCGGTGATTTAAATAACAGCATAGCCCTTACTGTCAGTTCGGGTGATAAGCTAGGCCCAAATCCAGGTTTGTTTATATCGAATCCAAGAATGTGTCAAATTAAAGTCATTAAGGAAAGAGAACATTTTAGTGGTTTATCTGGAGTTCTAATGTAAGTCAAAATAGTTCTTTGACAGATATGATGCACAGCTTCAAAGTCCTAGAGACTTGGGTTCAATATTTGCCTATAGGAACAGTGTATGAAGTTTCATAAAGTAACCGTTAAAAAATATGCCACTCACACTTTAAAAGAATACCCAAGTAAGTGGGGTAATTGAGTGAATTTACAAGTCATACCATATAATGAACGGGTTAAATGTTATAAATAGGGAAAACACCCAGGTAACATGGCGGCAGTGCCTTATTAAAGGCATTGGTTCTATCAATCAGCAGGGTGTCAGTTCATATTTAAGCTCTGCTTTGCAGCCAATATTTGGTCCATGAGCAAGGCCCTTATGCTCAAGGAATGACAGCCAACTGCCAGCAAACACACCTACTGGTTAACGGTTTAGTGCTGACAAAATTCATTTGAAATCATTCGCGTGTTAAAATAATTTAATGCAATTACAGCAGCTGGATTCGATTACTGTATCCACCGTGTCCAAGAACTTTACTTATTTAACATTTTACTTACATTATGTCTGCTGATGTGTCCTTTTCTTCTCTCTCTCTCTCTCTCTCTCTCTCTCTCTCTCTCTCTCTCTCTCTCTCTCTCTCTCTGTGTGTGTTTCATCAGCTGTATATCATG
>JAOTRQ010000009.1:640207-653003 GCA_028565875.1 Hoplisoma paleatum | reverse complement strand
CACATTTCCGATCAACCTAGTGCATGTTTTTGGACTGTGGGAGGAAACCGGAGTACCCGGAGGAAACCCACTCTGACCCGGGTTCGATCTTGCTGTGAGGTGACAGTGCTAACCACTCAGCCACCGTGCCGCCCGGTTAGGACTTGGATTCGAATCTCCAAGCTTTACTCACTAGGGTACACTGTACCTACATGTTCATTTTTATATACTTTATTTGCTTATTAAAACACAATGTCAATATTTCAGGAATAATCACTGTCTAATAACAGTCCCGGTTTGTCTTTCTTCTTCAGTATGATCACCATGAGTTCCCCGGTGTGGTGCCTCGGACCTTCATTGGCCCGTTGGTAATCTCGATACCCTGCTTACCTGTGTCAGCTTTATTCACCTTCTTGGAGGCACCAAAGTTTTACACACAGATTATTGGTAGCGTCAGTTTTACCTTACATGTGTTTACATCCTGGTGTAAGTGTGTGAAAGATTGATGGGTGATTGTTTTCATTTCCTACAGCACGGGGCGTTTTGGGATTGTGTGTCAGTCTGGCACTTTGGTACATGCACAAAGAGGTGAAGAGACAGTTCGGGTCTCGGGTCTCCTGCTTTTTCTGTCTTATCTGCATCTCGCAGTTCCATCTGATGTTTTACAGCACCAGAACTCTGCCAAATATATTTGCTCTTCCTATAGGTGAGTTGGTCGTTTATAAAGATAAGAAAATGGCTACGGCACGGGAATGACTTAAAAAGATATAATGGTATAGACGGGTGGCTTAGTGACTTAGTCGGTACCACTGCCGCCTCACAGCAGGAAGTTCCCGGTTTGCTTCCCAGATAAGACAATTCGGGGCTTTCTGTTTGCATGTTCTCGTGTCTTTGTGGGTTTACTCCAGGTGTGCTGCTTTCTTCCCACAGTCCAAAATCATGCAGGTAAGGCAAATTGAAGATACAAAATGATCCAGTCTTCTTCTTTAATGAATGTTACCTTAAAGTTTAAAACATGATAACACACACACATATAACTTTATAGTACTCAGGCCTGTCCTATGCTATTATTTATCGAATCTTGTTTCTGCAGTTTTACTGGCATTCACATCCTGGATGGCCCAAAGACACGGTCCGTTCATCATGCTCTCTGCTTTTGTCATCATCGTGTTCCGCTCAGAGCTGTGTCTATTACTGGGACTGATGCTCTTAATATCACTTCTAACCAGGAAACTCAAGATACTGAAGCTGCTTTATTATGCCATAACTGGTGGTTTTCTAGCATTAGGTGAGTGTTACTTTATAAATGTTATTTATATTTTAAAGCTACTGTTCTGAACTTCAGTTCTGTGGCAGGTCTTACTGTTGCTGTCGATTCTGTATTCTGGAAGAAGCTGCTCTGGCCTGAGGGTGAAGTGCTCTGGTACAACACCTTCCTAAACAAAAGCTCCAACTGGGGAATATCCTTTTGAAATGAGAAAGGAATTTGTGTATGTGTTTTACATTTTGGTTGCTATCATAATGGAAACACACAAGTTGCATCACTTCACAAGATTATATCATAATCATTTACCTCCTTATCTCACTTCATTCGATTTATGTTTAGACAAATACAGTAAACACCTAAACAAGTTATCAGTCTGTTGCATTTTACAGAGACAAACACACAGGATAAATTCAGTATCTTCAATTAATCTAACTGCATTTCTTTGGGAGGAAACCGGAATACTTGGAGGAATCCCTGGAAGACGTGGAGAGAACATGCAAACTCCACACAGAAATCCACAGAGTTCTTTACTTGGGAATCGAACTCGGAACTTCTTCCTGAGAGGCGACAGTCGTTCTATTCGTTTATTATCTGTTTTCCCAGTTCCTGGGGTAGGACGTTAATGTTTGGAGCAGAGTTTTCCGTCCGGATGCCCTTCCTGACGACAACCACCAAGTGGTGGGAACTTGTTAGACTACTGGACAATTTCACATTTTCTGATCAGCCTAGTGCATGTTTTTGGACTGTGGAAGGAAACCGGAGTACCGGTGGAAACCCACGCTGACACGGGGAGAACATGCAAACTCCGCCCAGAAAGTCCCCAGCCCAACCCGGGGATCGAACCCGGGACTTCCTGCTGTGAGGCGACAGTGCTGAACCACTCAGCCACCGTGCCGCCCTCCTGGATTATTAATTGTGCATCAAAAATTATGAGGAGTTCAGACATTAAATCTAAATCCTTCAAGTTCACACGAATGTATGTAGAATTTATTTATTTGTTTATATTTATTATTGTCAAGAAACCCAAGTACACAAGACATGCTTAGAACATGTAGATTAGCAAACCAATACATGAAGTACATTAAGTACTGCTAAACAAAAATACTTCAAATTAGCTGGGTTTTCAAACTGTAATTTTATATATAGTAATTATTAACTTATTAAAATATACAGTAATCGAGTAGCATGTGGAATAGTAAAAATATTAAGCAAAATTTTCATTACAGAGACCTAAAGTTCTTAATTCTTCACTTCAAACAAACACACTCAACATTCGAGCCCCGAGATTTCTTGGTCAGTATCTGCTCAGAAACAAAACCCATCTTTGCGTTGTATGTCCTTGACTTTGTTGTGTCAGTAAACCTCACCCTTTCTCTGGTACTTCTACTCTGCCCTACCTCGAGCCCTCGGCTTTACCATCTTTCTCATCCCGTTTGGGCTTTTGGACAGGCGGATGCACACGCTGCTGATGCCAGCGATGGGTTTCATCTTTCTCTACTCTATCCTGCCACACAAGGAGCTGCGTTTCATCATCTACACACTTCCTGTCTTTAATATCATGGCTGCTCAAGGCTGTTCGTTGATGTAAGTCATGCGCTTTATTGTAATCATGTGTCCCCGCTGTTGTTTAACAGAACTTATAGTCCGGATCAACATCTAATTTCAATTTCATTTTTTGGACGCTCAAAAAAAAAAAAAAAAGTGCTTTATGGGGAAGAAGCTTTTCATGAGACGACGTCGTTTAAGCAGTTGTGCTTAGGTGACTTCATGACATTAAATTCATGGTATGCTGATATAACTTGTTTTCGAAAATCTCACTATATAAGAGTTTGGGTGGCACACTGTATGCATGTTCTTACTGTAATCCTCATCTGAACCACTTTTGTATAATCTGCTACTGTTGTGTGTTGAGTTCTCGCACAGTGTTCTATTGTGTCCAGGTAGACCGACTAGCTATCGGATTACTTAAGTAATATAAACCTAACGCCAAATGGACGTGATTTGTATTTCTTGTATTCCTCAGATTACTGTAGACCTGTTACACCCAGTAATCGAAGTGTTTAGTAGGAACAGTTACTGTGCACAGTAACTGTACAGTACAGTGTGTTTAGTCTTGTACAAGCAGTAAATGGAATCCTTTGTTCTTTTCGTTTTTATTTCAGTTTAAACAACTACAAGAAGTCATGGCTTTATAAAATCGGCACTCTTGTTGTAATCGGCCATTTGGTAGCGAACTACACGTACTCGTGTGTTTCTTTATACATCTCGTACCACAACTACCCAGGAGGCAAAGCCCTTCAGGAACTGCACAAATTAGTGCCAGCTACTTCAGGTGTGTATTTCTAATAGCAGCTTTGAACGACGCAAGAAAAACCTGAATGGAAAACTCTTCAGCTGACTGTTTGGTTTTTCTCTCAGACGTGTCTGTACACATAGACGTCCTCGCAGCACAGACCGGAGTCTCACGCTTCATGGAACTGAATAGCAGGTGGAAGTAAGTACCCCTCCAAAACCCCTGCTGTTTACATGCAATACAGTACAGCTGATGTGTAAACGTGTGTTTTTTATTTGCATGTTTTTTAAATTCAGTACCCACTTTATCCTGGCCATGGTCTCGAGAGGAGAGGAATGATTCCAGTAGAGAATTCTGAGCGAAAGGGAGCAATAACCTAGTTAGAGTGCAAGTCATTGGGAAACTCGCCACCAAACAAGCTGCTCAGTGTTACGTCTGTCAGCAGGGTGATAGCACAGATGAGATCTGGGTTAGAATCTCAGCTGTGCTACTGATGTCAGGTGGCTACTGGCTGTTTGGCTATATATGAGATATTTTCCGGGAGGCTATGAAATTGATTTGCCTTTTGTATTTTAATATCAGGGTGCTTACATTTTGTTCATGTATGATTTATACGAATAACCGGATGATACACAGAGTAAAACATTTCAAATAAAACACTTTATGAGCTTTTTTTCTTCCTTATTCCGGGCAGATAGACAACGGCTTAGTCAGATGGTGCTGTGTTCTGAACTGTGTATCAGATCCAAAAGCTAGTAATGACAAAACTAAATGTTTTCAGTAATGAAGGCATTTGCTTCACTGTTTCAATACTTTTGAAACAGTGATTTTAATGGGACAGAATGAAATGAAACTACATCACATGATGCAGCGTAGAACAAAAAGTGAAAGACGATACCAGTACACAGTTCAGTAAATACAACAAGGGGGAGGAGGCACGGTGAGGGTAGTGGTTAGCACTGGTGCCTCACAGCAAGAAGCCTCGGGTCAGCCCGGTGGCTAAAGAGACAAAATTGTACATGACTGTAACTTGTATATCGTTTGGAAAGTATTGATACTCAGTACTGTGTTTCATACAAATACAAATGTGCAATGTAATACAGTCTTGTGTACAAGTATGAGCCGCGTAACATCCTTTAGAATATTGTCCAATCACATTTGTACAGTTATAACAAATATTTACTGGAGAATGGGGGCTCGTGGACATAACTGGACAAACAATAGCTATTTAGTCAATACACAACATTTAAATCGCTCGTCACCTATATCATTAATGTTTAGAGTCTGTCTGGTCCCCCAAATTCCTTTTTGTCACAAAAACGAATGCAAGAAAAAGCTTAATGACAACTTCAAGTGAGTATTCAAAGTTGTTTTTAAAGAACAATGTTAGCTGCGACCAGTCAGTGAGCCACGTGAACTTGGTATTTGAGGATTTGGGGTAATAACATTACAATAGCAGTTGGTACTTCTGTGTAGAGTAAGTATTGCTTACAGTTTATTACAAAACATCAGGGAAATTCTGTTGTATTTCCAGGTATGACAAGAGAGAAGATCTGGAACCTGGAGATCCACTTATGAACACTTACTCACACATACTGATGGAATTCAACACAACCAGGATCTCTTTGCTTAGCAACTCTCACAAACCTCTCTTTTTTATCCAAGCGTTTAAACGTCTGGCACTAGATCTCACCCACTTTCCATCGGTCAGTGTCAAACTGGACGATACGTTGGTTCTGCTGGAGAGATTGTGACAATCCAAGATGGTGTAAAGAACAATAGACGGACTCAATAGAACAATACTTAGACCAAATGGAAATATTTTTGTAACTGATGTTGATCTATTGAACAAGTAATTTAATGAAATTTAAAAAGCATTTTTAGTCGAATCGTTTAGGAGATGCACACCATGGACATTTTAAACCTGGATTTACAAGGAAATCTTTGCATTCATTCGAAAAACTATTCTAGCTACACAAGCAATATTCAGATGGTGCTATTTATACGGACCAGCATCCTAAGACCAGCATCCAGGCTGTGCCTGGGGGAGAGGATCACCGGGATCACTTCTTGTCTCATCAAGAAGCCTCTCATGATCTCTTGTGAAGCACAAACAACATTAATGAAGCAGCTTATCCACCAAAATCTTAATCTTCATATTTTATACATAAGCTTTTCATTTACTCAGGACACGCTCAAGGATATTAATCTGTTAAACACACTTGTAGGTCAAATATATGTGAACATATACATTTAAATCAACTGAGAGGACAGTTAAATGGGTTTTGTCTACATCAGTTCTACCCTGTTTGAGACATGTGTAGAGTTTATTCATGGGTAGTATTTTCATGATCAAGAACCGTAAAGATTTGGTAATGTTTTAAAAAGTGAATCCTGGCTGCAATCTTCTTATTTATCCAGCTTTGTACCAGCACTTCAATACAGCCATACAGTCAATACTTCATTAGACCCTACCCCCTCCATGGTCCACACCTAGGGCTCTGTACAGCCTCTGACTGCTTAGTCAGTTGTATTCGGGTGACTTATGTGACCAATTATATTGTTGCTTGTGATGTGACACTGGATCAACAGTGTACCCCAGGTCCAGGATGAAGAGTTATATAGCGTCCAGCTATAAAGACAAGTAGATAAATGTAAGGACATTTAAGATGACTTATTCAAACTTGATATGTTTAACATTTTTAGGTTTCCCAAAGACTTGTGGACGATTTTAGCATGGTATTTAACTTTTAATGTTGTGTTACTAGTTTTTCGCCTGTGGAGAATCGACTATAAAGAGGTACCTGTTGTGTAACAGCTTGGTCACTGACTTACCACTTCCCCTAACAGAGCAGAAATACACCACTGCTGGCATACAAGACTTCCTGTGCAGGAAAGGAAAGCCCTTTTATTTTTATCACTACACTACAACCAGATGTTTTAACGAAATGTTAAACCAGTGTTAATAAACAATGCATGGGGTCATTTTGAAAGAGTTGCCACTTTAAAGTATAAACACTCATTGGGCGTTTAATGAGGTGCATCGAGCTGCTCTGCACCTTTGTCGTTTTATAAACTAGCTTTGATGGCGATGAGCTTTAAGAGTGTTCCATTACTGACTCTGTTTCACCCAAAATATATAGTCACCCAAATCATATCTAGTGCTATTGGCTCGATTTACTTTGATCAATAGGAAAAGTCAAGGCAGAAGGTTCTTTTGAAGTGCTAAGTGAGACCAGAAGCATGTTGGGTTTAATGCTAATAAATGTTTGGAAGAAGCATTTATTTCAGGAGAAATGGTTTACTTGTGTGGTTACTGCTGACCACAGTAACCATGACATTTTAACCATGGTGGGTCTAAAACCGTCCATCCATCATGTAGTTTTACCACCGGTTAATCTTATTTAAGATTAGTGGGCGATAACTATCAACACCTGAATAGTTCTCCAATCTGTCGCAGGGTACAAACACACGATCAATTCTCCGGGATGGGAGTACCCAAAGAAAACCCACATAGACACAGGAAGAACATACAAACTCCACACAAAAACATTACCATACCTGGGAATCAAACCTGGGACTGTTTGCTGCAAGGGAACATGGCTGACCACTTTGCCACCAGCGCCAAACACCATTATGTAATATTGTTGCAAATCCATTGCCAGGTTCCACACATTCCCTTGTTTACTTACTATATAGCCAATCTTTCCTGCGAAACCAGAGTACCCAGAGGAAATCCAATCATTAGAAACAATCATATTTTAAAAATACATGATAACATTTATCAGTTCTGCAGTGTAACATTTAGCACACTAGAAACTTCAACACAAGATGACTTACAATTCTAAAAGTTTACGTATATGATTCAAATGATGAAGGGCCCCAAAAAGGCAAACTGACAAGGTGGAGCTTAGGTCAGTGACTTCCATCCATCATCTGGTTTTGCAACCGCTTAATCCTATTTAGGGTCACAGTGGGACACACTGGGTGAAAAGACTAAACACTTGAACAGATCGCCACACACACAGTCCCTACTGACACACAGGACAATTTCAGTATCTCTAATTAACCTGAGTACATGTTTTGGACTGTAGGAGGAAACTGAAGTAGCCAGAGGAAACCCACACAGACACGAAGAGAACATGCAAACTCCACACAGAAAGCCACAGATTGCCTTATCTGGAGAACGAACCCAGGACTTCTTGCTGTGAAACTAATGAAGCCAACGTTCCAGTGACTTTTTGATTACTATACAACTACCTTAACGGCTACCAGAACTCCATTTGGAATAAGTTATGCAACATACATTCCATGCTGTTAGAAGACTGACTGGTTGACAGCACCACTCTGGAAGGGAAAATATAATTTAAAACTTAAAATTTCCACAAATAGCAGGAAACATACGAACGGGAAAACCTTTTATTAACAAATTCACTAGAATTGCATGGTTCCAGTCTAAATGCTAAATATTTTATGAAATTATTTTGAAAATTATTTATAAAATGTACATGAGCTTGACATCAATCCATAATTAAATACCCCTGAAAATAAACAATTGTGCTTAAGAAAATCATTTTCCAACAGATTGCTCTCCCTGAAACGGCAACACTTATTTTACACAATAATGTTAAGAAATTGTTCAGAAAATAATAACAATTCTAATCGACAGTACCATAACCTATAAGATAATTAAACAATTAAATTAAAAACATCTTTCAGTCACAGCATTTGTTTTGGGTCATGTGTTCGTTCACACAATCACACACACACACACGCACACAGTATTCAGCATCTATTTCCGTACACTGAATCAGAAGACGACACACTTTGCATGTCAGATAATATGTACAGCATTTTGACCTGAAGTAGTTATAAGGCACAAGGGGAGAGAAGACAAACACCTGCAACACAATGTCTATGTCAAAACATCCCAGCCCCCCGCAATCTTTCCCTGAAAACACTTTTACCGGGTATAAAAAATCCAGTTATTAAGTGTCGAGCAGTAGTACGCATACAAAATTAATTCTATTTAACTTAATACGATTTAAACAATCGGCATTACCCAATCTAAACCTCAGTGTAAAATCTAAAGCGCGTTCTCAAGGTGGTCCTCGGGACTTTGTCTCGTGCACAAAACGTGTTCAGTACTGAAAATATATTAAAGGAAGGTTGACCTTCAAAAATAAAAGTCTCTCAAGGTTTTCTAGGGACGGCCGAGACTGATTCAGGGCACAGTTTGCGCTCGACGTACTGAACAGAGTCTCTGCTGGTGCGATGCTAGGTGGGCAGCCTGCATAACGTACAGCTACTTTGGCTAGTTCTGGCCACAGGAACAACTTGAGGTTCCAGTAATCCAAAGGATCACAGCTCTGGTCGAGGATATCTTCTTCCAGATACTCCAGAACCGCAAGTTCTGATGACTTTGGTCTGTCGTCTTGCTTTATCTTGTGTCTGACGTCGTCCATCAGAGCCCAGAGGTTGTCCTTGTTGTTGGTCGAGCCAGACGATGAAAACGAGCCCTCGCTGCATCCGTTAGACAATGGGGGTGTAGCGGTGGCAGACGTGAAGACCTGTTCGACTTCTTGTATCAGTTCTTGCTTAAACTTTTCTGCGTCCTCTTCTGTGAACAAAGAGGTCTTATAGCGTGGGTCTAGCAATGTCGCCCATGTGTAGCGTGGATCCTGAAGTGTGGGAGACATTCTGGTCACCATGGCATCTTTTAGAGATTTGAGCATGTTATCGATACCCATGGTCTCGTCAAAAAGCATGTCTATCTTTCGGTTCAAGATGTGGATTAGTGGTATGACCTGACCGAGCGTGGCAGTCCGATTGCTCATTTCCCTGCAAGCCACTTCAAAGGGTTTAAGAGCGTTGCAAACTGATTGCATCACCTCCCACTGGTCACAGCTTATGAGTTCCCTGAAATTGCACTCTAAAGACATCTCGTCAATGGCTTGCTTTTGCTCGACCAATCGTTCGAGCATAAAATAGGAGGTCCTCCACTTTGAAGGAATGTCCTGGATCAGCTGATTCTCTGGAAGATTATAGGTCTTTTGAAGCTCTGCCAGCTTCTCCTTCGCCGTTTCCGATCGATGGACTCGTTCACAGATCTTTCGTCCGATGCTTAACAGGTTCTGCACCATCCTCTGACTCTTTATAGCTTCGGTGACTATGAGATCTACGTTGTGACCAAAACAGTGCATGAGGGCGTGAGTGCTGTCCTCCAACACATTCGCGATGGCTTGGTTATCTGTTACGGTGAATCCAATCTTCAACCCTGGTGAAACAATCCAGGTGTCCCAGAGGAACTCGAGCTGCTTTTGTATGCTAACCATGTTGTAATCACAGTCTATTGGGGAAACTCCTAGCAGAGCGGAGCAGTGGAAATCTTGGCCCTGAGGTCGGACATGTGACTCAAACGTCACCCAATGGGCTGTGAGAGTTAGATACTCCCTAGTTTGACTGCTCACCCATATACTCGCAGCGAAATGAATAATGCCACCCTCAGCCTCTTTGAGGTGCGTCAGAACAACCTCTCTAACGCTGTCATACATTTCTGGTATGGCGTTGCTGGTGAAATAGGATGACGTGGGGAGACAATACAGTGGTTGGAGGTATTCCAGTAGTCGGGTTAGACCATCGTTCTCCACTAGAGTTGATGGCTGAAGATCCAGTGCAAGCATTTCGGCGATAAGTTTGGTTATTTTCTTGGCGACCGGGTGATCGTCGTTAAATTTTTCACAAGCCTCCAGTGTGTCCGTGAGTTTCTGGGTTTCGTGGCTTTCAGAAGACACATCACCTGAGAGATTACTTTTATTTTCAAGTGCGTGCCCATGAAACCTCTGCATATGCCTGAATAAGCAACTAGTGCCCAAATTTGTTGTTTTTTTGCCCCTGCTTATAGTGCGATTGCAGTGCAAACAGACCACCTTGGTGGGGTCCGAAGAAGAAAGAGAAAAGTGATTCCACAGCTTTGAAGTCTTTTTGCTGAAAACGGCCTGAGTGTGTTGTTTCTTTTCGCTAGCAGGGCTATCGGATGCACTCACGGACATTTCCTCGTCGGCGGTCAGGGCGACATGGAGCAGCAATTTATTACTTGTGCTTTTTGGGTTCTTCAGAACATCGGGATGCCGTCTCATCAGGTGCCGCATTAAACAGCTTGTGCCAAAGTCTCCGCGTTTGCTGCGACTGATGACGCAAGGACAGTATCTACACAAAGCCTTGAACTGATCGCCCTGGGTGACCATGAAGTGGTGCCACACTTCTGATTTTAATCTTTTCATAATTTTTTTGTTTTGTTGGAAAACTGAGCTTGGATCTTGAGATCTGCTTGAGCCTCCTGCTGAATCTTCTGGGGAGGACGATAGGAGCATAGCTTCACATTTTAAGTCAAAAGACTCTTGTCCGGAGTGATAGGAAGAATCCATCTCCTCCTCTTTGATCTCCATATTTTCACTATCATCGTTGGGCACTTCGTCTGATACAGTATCGGGCGATGATGAGGTGCATGGGGGTTCTTTTTTGCAATCGACAGAGTCCTGAATCTGCACCTGTGAAAGAAGCGTCGGTGGTGTGGTGTAAGGTGGTGGGATGGCAGGACCCTGGCCGTTTTCTTCGATGACAATGTCGCGGTGGGCCCTCCACATGTGCCGAATAAGACAACTTGTTCCTAAATCTTTTCCATTTTTACCTCGACTGAACTCGTTCATACAGTGGATACATACAGCTTTAGACGTATCAGCTGGAGACAGATAAAAGTGTTTCCATACAGCTGATCTTCTTCGAGAATTTCCACTTTTAGGCATGTTTCCAGAGCAATCAGAAGCTACATCTATGGCATCATCGGTGTGGTTATTGACGGCAAGTGGTGACGTCACCGTGCCAGGGTCAGGCTTGGCAGTCTTTTCTGCTTTTGGTTTACATTTTGGAGGTACCTCTTTGGGCGCTACATCTATGGCTTCTGTTGATGAGGTGGACGGTGAGGTGTGATTGTTTAAGGGGAGTTTAATGCTAGCTGCCAGGTCTGCATTATTTGGCGAGTTCATCGGAGGTAATAAAGATGCAGAGTCACAATCTAAAAGCATAGTAGGGTGAGCCCTTCGGATATGCCTCATCAAACAACTGGTGCTGAGGTCTTTCTCGTTCTTACCCCGACTGAACTCTTTCATACAGTACATACAGATGGCTTTGGTACTATCACGAGGAGATATGCAAAAGTGGTTCCAAGCAGGGGACTTCTTTCTAGTGTTTAGAGGACTTCTGATAGATGTCAGAAGGCTTTGTGTGACGGCATCCATTGTAACATCGTAGAGAGTACTCGAGTAGCCGCTCAGGAAGTTATCATAATCATCATCGTTACTTTTAGTGACAAAGGGACCCACAGCCCCATCGAAGAACAACTTTTCATGTTCCTGAACACCTTCGCCCATTTCATTGAATTCCTCCTTGATATGCAAGCTGTCATGGTCTACTTCGGCACTCGGACTCTTATTGTTGGAAGTTATAGAAGCCTCGTCGCAGCTTTCTTGATCTAGACCATCTACAGAATGTTCATCAACCTGAGAAGTGACATTATTAGGTGCCCCTATCGGAGGCAAGGATGTGGTGGAAGACTTTTTTGTCAGTAGGGTCTCATGGGTGCTCATGCTGTAAGACTTAAAAACATATCCATCTTGGCCCTCGATTTTCAGACAAGCTCTTTTGGCCTCTTTTCGCTTATCGTCCGTCATTGAACCGTTTTGTTCCAGGTGCACATGATCAGTATTTTGAAAAAGGCCTTCTTCTCCATCCATTTTAGCAGGCTGAATTTCTGCGAGGAATCAAAAACTTTAATAAAAGCAGCTTGTTGAACATTCCAGTGTCATCAGTTATTTTTTCTTCGAGTCTGCCAGTCAGATGTTTACATGATTGTATATTCATATCCATGCATGGAAGACACGGATATATCCATTTAGCGTAGTTAATAAAACCACTGCACTCTGCAGAATCTGTGGGGAAAAATTGGATAAATATGAATTAATAAATCCTTTAGTGGTCACAATTATTGGGCAAATCCAGTGACTGACACGAGAATACTTATGATCTATTAAAGGATATAGAAACAATCTATATGCAAGTGCTACAGACTGAAAGTGTGCCAAAAACGTCATACCCCAAAACTGCCAATGTAATACCTTACAAATTCTCTATTCTCTATTTTACCCTTCAGTCGACTTCGACCCTGGGTTACTCTGTGGACCGTTACCGATCCCCAGAGT
>JAOTRQ010000009.1:618573-632177 GCA_028565875.1 Hoplisoma paleatum | reverse complement strand
TTGTGTTATAAATGTTGCATCATAACATGTTGTGTTATAAATGTGCAGCTAGATTTAAAGTTTCTGTTACAACTGAAAATTTATCGGTCCCTCAAATAAGCAGCACCGCAGTTTTTTATACGGTATATATTATATTATATATTTTTTTAAATAGCTTGTATGCAAGTTGTTAATATAATTATATTTTTTATATATTAACTATTATACTAGAGCTATTCACACAATAGATGGTTGAAACATTTATTTGCTTTTTGTTTCTTGTTGTGAAATTAGCAGCGTTTCTGGTTTGTAATGATGTAACATCTCGTAGTAATAGGTCAAGTTTTTTTTACTAATGCTTTTTAAAACAATATCTAAAGCTTTAAGTGTTTTCAGAACCCCAGTGGCCTCAATTATTTTTAAATGGAAGAAACATGACACAACCTTGAACCTTCCTCAATTTGGCAATCTGGCCAATTCAGCATCCATCCAAGAATGACCTTGGTTAAGAAGGTAGGAAACAACCAACTGATCTTGCTGAATGTGCTCCAAAAGTTCTGTGCAGAGAATGAAGAATCTGATAGATAAACAACCATTTCTGTAGCGCTTACAGTGGTAAGTAGTATTGCACAGGACTAACAACATTATATACTTGAGTCCAGCAGACTGATGGTACTGTTGCCTTCATCTACGTAAATAGTTAAAGGATGCTGAACCAATTAGCCTGGAGCTTAGTGTTGTATTCTCTTAAATACACAGATCAAGCATAACATTATGACCACTTTACATTTATTGTGTTGGTTCTTATTTTGCAGTGCTGTTAATAATGTTCTATTATATGCAGCAGTAACTTCTTCTACAGTAGCTCGTCTCAAAGAGTCACAAAGCCTATTGCCACATAAACACTGTTTTATCCTCGGACCACTTTTATTAGATATTTACCAGACCAGAAACACCCCACAAGAGTTGTACGACGTTATTCTGTGAAAAATGTACGACGTTATTCTGTGTGTATTAGCTAAATAAGACTGTTAAGTACTACACAATTTAATGCTATTAAATAAATAGTAATCTAATTTTCATGGCATAAAATATTTTACTTTTCACACGATTCCCACATAAGAATTAATTAACTTTATTATTATTTTGCTCTTTTTTATACTATATACCAGAATTTCTGAATATTAAAAGAAGAAAAAATAAGTGTTAAATATCTGATTGACATTTGGAGTTAATGGAAAGTCATTTAAATTACATTTCAGGATTCAAAACTGCCGTTACAACAGAAGCCCAATTTTACTTTTACTTCACTTTTCATTTTTTTTCATGTAATTCAGATATCAGATCTTTTTCATAACCTCCATGATTCTGTCACACCAAGGCCTCAGGCTATTAACCTCCTGTCTACACATACTAATACGATGCTTCTGCAGCTTTCTACAAACTTTCATACATCAGCCCCTGCACAAGCCGGGTTTAGACAGCTTAGATGAAGGGAGAAAAGGGTTCGAGTACTTTTGTAAGTGTTGCTATGCACGGAATAATAATAATAATAAAAAAACAACAATAGAAATTTGTTATCAACCAGCAAGCTTTCCATTTGTGGAACATCTGTAACATTCACAGTCTAACAGTTTTATTAATGTAATGTATAATTAACACCAGACTCTATTTAAATGTATTTGTTTGAAAGAATTCTTGCGTATGTTGTTTACGGTCTTTCTTTTTCGTTCTCTTTTGTCTCTGGATCTTAATGAGACAGACCACATTAATTTATGGATTTATACACATTTTGGCCAAATTTAGGTATTGATATTTTAATAAAAGCAAGATTTTCAGCTTTCTGAAAATATCAATAAATCAATTTGGCTATAACGTGACTTAATCCGTGATTTGCTGTGACAGGTCTCAATACCATTTAAGGCACTGAGGAATTTTGGATCGCCTACTTCTCAGCAGCACACACAGGATGCCATGAAATGCTGTGTAAAGAGGAACGGTGTTCCCCACACCCAAACTGCTCAGACTCCGGTCACGCCCCCTCCAGTCGTCACACCCTGACGAGGCGCACCCGAGGGCAATTGTCAAGGACTACTGTAATATGTATATAAGCCTGGGCAAATGTATATAAGTCCCCTAGGCACGGGGCCACATCATTGTTTCTGTTTCCGATGTTTTAGTTTGTGTTCTGTTCAGTTCAGCTCTGTTTCTGTTATTAAAACTTTGGTTTTGTAGTGGTAGTAGTCCACTGAGTCCGTCTCCTGGTGTGTGTGAGTGGGTGTGTCGTGGCTTTTTAAGCCTCTGCAATACCATCCAACAAATTCCTAACAGAGACTAAGTTTTCTAGTGAGTGTAGAGTGGAAGGTCAGGTTCTTTTTGTGTAGTTTTTATGTCTTTTATGTGTCTCTGTAAGTTTCCTCTAACATTTCAAATACATGTAAGTGAACTGAATTGATAATCTTTTTGTAACCATTAATGACCGTTTCTGTCATGAATGCAACTGTCCTGTTGTGTGTGTGTGTGTGTGTGTGTGTGTGTGTGTGTGTGTGTGTGTGTGTGTGTACTCATGCACGATCTGGCTCATGTGTTTGTGCATTTGAGTTTCCTTCTTGGCTGCTATACATCGTCGAAACAAACGAGTGAGTGGATGCCATCTTTCTTGAGAGATCTTGATCATCTGTAGTCTTTGGTTATCTGTAACCACAAGACTGTCCAGTCCTCCCTCTACAATATATAAACTACCGGACAGTTTATGGAAGCAAATATAGCAGATTTAGCAGATACTAAACAACTTGCAGTACAGTAACACTATCCTGTCCAAACAATTGAGTGTTAAGGTTCTTGCTCAAGGGTCCAAAAGTGACCTTTTGAATACTAGTCCGGCAAATCCTAATATACCAACATTTCTTTTATCCACCAGTCTATCCAAGCTTGATCACACCATTGTTGCACAATGAAATGTTTTCTGAAGCTGTCAAGGTTCAATATAAACAATTAGCTTCTATATAACGGTAAATCAGGATCTGAAAGCACTTGTTCCTATATATTTTTCAAGTCACAAACTTGGCACATATATATTCAGCCTTCAGGGCTCAATGGAGACAAGTATTAATATTTTTTGTACTAGCACTTAGGTAATTAAATTTTATTTATCTGGCTGTTTAAATGGCTTTTGTTCTGATCATCTCATTTGGAACATTTATATTATGTGGTTTCCTCACAGCAAGATTGTCCTGGGTTTACAGTTACATTTTCTGCATTTATCAGACAATTCTATTTACATATTAGTAAACATGAGCATACTATAACTAAAGAAGACTATATTTTAAAATGCTTATGTTAGCTTAAGTGTTTGGTAAAGTGTTTTTAGTCTCTATTTGAAGACAGAAAGTTGTGACAGATAATGGAAGCTTATTTCACCAATTAGGAGCGAGTACATACTTGTGTGTCTTGATGCTTGTCTTCCTTGAGGTCTGGTTGGAGGGTCAAGCATAGCGAGGCTAGAGGATCTGAGGTTGTGTGGTATGATGCAGGGTTTGATTAGACTCTGGAGGCACCCTGGAGCTGTTCCAGTTTTAGCTTTGTAAGCCAGCATCAGAGTTTTGAATTAGATTCGTGCAGGAATTCGGGTTTGTGGAGGGGTCAGACATGTAAAGTATGTTACAGGTGATTATTACAAACACTAGCAACGATGTTTGATCCTTCAGTCTAGTAATCTTGTTGAAAGATTCACTGTTTCCGCAACACTCAGTTATCAGGCATAAAGCAGCCAGACATCTGTGATATAGTAACACATAAAAGAACTGATGTCCAAGCTACAGAGGCATTAAAATGACATCTGCATTTAGGTGTAAAAATGTTAGTGATGATGCTGAACACAGAATCATTAAATGCCTGTAAATTCAGGTTTACGGCATTTTTAGCATTTTATTGTAGCACGCTACGGCAGAAATATTTAACCGTATGTTTGTTTATTAAATATAAATATCACTGACATATTGTCTTTAAAAAGTTATCAAAAAGTTTTCTCAAGGTAGAACAGTGAAAGGGTCATTGACCTAGAGAATGGAGCAATATGTAAAAATAATTACATATTGCTAGCATATTTAAATGAACCGCTGCTTCAGGCATGTTTTGTTTACACTGAGGCGTGCAGGAAATAGTTTCACTTATGTTTTATTATTTTCTATTTTACAGTCTAGTTGAATTTTCTAAAAGGCCAAGCTGGAAACCCTGGAGCTAGGAAAGCATCACAAATGGTTTGTTGAAATATCAAATCAAGCATGAATGCTAGTTTAAATGGTTCAATAATCAAACTTGAAGACTGTGATATGTTCATTTGTGCACGTTGGTGTGTTTTATTTAGATGCTGTGCCTCCACGCCAACCAGGAATCAACGAATGGGTTCAGAAGGGTCATGTATATTTCTACATCGCAATTTGTTCTTGTATTTCTTCTAGCCCAAGTTGTGTATGCAATGTAACTGTTTTTATTGTTATTTCAAGAACGTTTCTGAATTCCACTTGTTGGTAGAAATTAGCGCTATGTTAACATCTTAGCTAATTCTTCTAAATAATCTAGAAATGATGCCGGACTTTTGACATGAGATGGTTAAACTTCATTGATGCAATTCAATCCTAATGCTCCACATCCAACGAGTCTATTAACACTAATCTTTAATATAAGAGAGCAACATAATGAAACTAAACTGATTTCTGGTAAAAAATAGGTAATGGCTAGGAGGAGGTATGAAGAAAAAGTAAGTAATATAGATAATTTATAAGAAACAAAATTATTTTAAAATGGACAAAATTAGATGTATGGTGTGATGCAGGATATAAATAAATTATTTTTGGCTGGCTGCCCCTTAAGAGATCACTACAGCTTTAATAATGTGGAATAGTTTTGTTTATGCCGGATGCCCTTTCTAAAACATTTTTTTTCCTATCTAGTGACAGAAAGACTCAGACATAAACTCGATTTTAGAATAACAAATTCAATTTCTTTTTATTTTAGAAAAATGGATGCTGGGTGTACCACTCTAAAGATAAGAATGACCATCCAGACTATTATCAGCAAACAGTGCAAACTAATATTTGTTTTAGTACAGAAGTGCATCAGTGCCCACAGTTTTGTGTGCTTAGATACCACTGAGACGTACGCTGCAATCAAATCAATTTCTTTTTCTAGGAAAGTCCTTGATCGTTTTAGTCAATCAGTGTCATTCAGCATATTGAATGTTCTACAAAAATGCAGCTTTAAAGACAGTGTGCATCCACCTGCTGCCATATTGCAATATGAGTTCATAACTGCATAGACATTATATGATTTTGCATTTGTGTTCACATTATGATCTTATCACTGCATGAGACACAGTATGATCTCATTGTTACTGGAGCCATATTCCAACCTTAAATATACATAAATCACATGACCACAAAACAGCACAGGACACATTATGACCTCATTTTTACACGTTGCATGAGCCACATTATTACTTTATAGCTGCATGAGCCACATTATTACTTTATAGCTGCATGAGCCGCATTATTACTTTATAGCTGCAT
Organism: Hoplisoma paleatum; assembly: GCA_028565875.1. Classification (NCBI taxonomy): domain Eukaryota; kingdom Metazoa; phylum Chordata; class Actinopteri; order Siluriformes; family Callichthyidae; genus Hoplisoma; species Hoplisoma paleatum. The sequence continues at coordinate 626,631 of JAOTRQ010000009.1, read as the reverse complement.
GAGCCACATTTTTACTTTATAGCTGCATGAGCCGCATTATTACTTTATAGCTGCATGAACCACATTATTACTTTATAGCTGCATGAACCACATTATTACTGTATAGCTGCATGAGCCACATTATTACTTTATAGCTGCATGAGCCACATTTTTACTTTATAGCTGCATGAGCCGCATTGTGACTGCATAGCTGCATGAGCCACATTATTACTTTATAGCTGCATGAGCCACATTATTACTGTATAGCGGCATAAGCCGGATTATTACTTTATAGCTGCATGAGCCACATTATTACTTTATAGCTGCATGAGCCGCATTATTACTGTATAGCTGCATGAGCCGCATTATTACTTTATGGCGGCATGAGCCACATTATTACTGTATAGCTGCATGAGCCGCATTATTACTGTATAGCTGCATGAGCCACATTATTACTTTATGGCGGCATGAGCCACATTATTACTGTATAGCTGCATGAGCCGCATTATTACTTTATAGCGGCATGAGCCACATTATTACTGTATAGCTGCATGAGCCACATTATTACTGTATAGCTGCATGAGCCACATAATTACTTTATAGCTGCATGAGCCGCATTGTGACTTTATAGCTGCAAGAGCCACATTATTACTTTATAGCTGCATGAGCCGCATTATTACTTTATAGCTGCATGAGCCGCATTGTGACTGCATAGCTGCTCGAGCCACATTATGACCTCACACCTGAGACATGAGCCACTTTATGATGTCATTGCTATATGAGCCACATTATGATTTAATTATTGTATTATATTATGATATAATTATCTATAGTATGCAAATATATTTTTAACAGAAGGCTTTTTTGTTATAATGTATTTATATTAGTTGAATTTGATGTTGCAAACATCTGTCAGTATCCTGTACTGTAGTTAGGTGTGGGATCAACATTACCTATACGTTTGTTTTGTTTAAACTTTTTGATTATTTATTTTCACACCAACTGGCATTTATGTGCACATTTTCTTCTGCAGTGGTCCTGAACACCCTCCACCTGGAGCAGTGTGCTCATTTACAATCTCAGCAAACACCTCTTCATCAAAGTGTGCAGGACCCAAAGGGAACATGAATTATAAAGCATGACTATTTTCTCATTCCTCACTGTCCACAAAGCAAATCTCCATGTGTCTCGCAAATTACATTCACGACGCCTCAGGCGGTGAATGGAGTCTCTCAATGCAGGCCACCCACGGCACTAAACCATACATTGTGAATACTGGACATGGTCAGAATGATCAGCAGCAGCACTGTGGGAAGCCGAGTGTAGCTATTCAGAGAATTCAATAATCTGTTTGGAGAGGTCTGTTCTGCACCACACTGATGACATTTGGATTATTCAGATCTGTATATCTTTCATAAAAATATCCTGACACCCTCCTGAGAGTTTGGCTACCCTAATTTTCTGCTCTGAATTTGCTTCGGCTATTCCCTTTAGTCAATGCTTGTGCATAGGAGGGTGATATGGCATACATTATTATGACATTTTAATGATACATATCTTACATATACAGAAATGTATTGCAATAGAAATGCTCATTCAGAATACAGTTACCTTACAGCAAAGAGTCCTGGGTTTGATCCACATATGGTTCAGTCACGGTACTTTCTGTGTGAAGTTTGCATGTCCTTTCTGTGTCTGAGTAGGTTTTCCTTCGAGTGCTACAGTTTCCTCCTACGGTTCAAAGACATGCCAACAGGTTGTTTAGAGATGCTGAAGTCTGATGCCAACTGTAGTGCCAATTCCAAGCCACGAAAGGTCTTCAAGATGGGCGAAACTCTGAACGTAAAGGAACAAGACGACTAAAATCACCATTAGAAAATGATCCCATGGTAGACAGACAGATAAATAGATAGATTTACCCCATTCACCATGATTAACACTTTGTTAGGGAGGCATGATGGATTCTTGTGGGTCTTGTACATGTAGTTTGCATTCCTTTATCCGTGTCCACTTTCTTTCCCACAATCTAAAGCATGCTGTCAAGCTATTGGAGACACTGTATTGTCCTATAAGTATCTGAGATGTATGAACCAGTGCACTGTAGTGCCAGTTCCGAGCCCAGATAAATAGGGAGAGCTGTGTCAGGACTGACATCCGGAGTAAAAAATGTGCCAAATCAATTATGGCTCACAAGCTGCTGAGATGTTTCCAAACAAGAGCTGCCAAAATGATTCATTCACTCACTTATTTTTGTAATTGAAGAAGAAAGACTGAATGATTTTTTTTAATTATTTTCCTTTAAAACAAATTATAATCCAAAAATAATAAATGATTCTTGTACCATATTGTAAGCTCGTTGTATTGCGAGTTCCCTCGCTGTTCGTTGTATTCTTGTGGTAAAATAAGACATGTTTACAACACACAAAATACACGAGACCGTCTTAGTCCTATTATCAATGATTTCTCCTGGAGAAAGTTAAATTAATGAGCATTATCAGCTGCTAATGGGAATTATAATGAGATGAAGGAGATTATCTCTGCAGAATTAGCAGAATCTGTCAGCTTCAATTAAAAATGATGGGAATTAGGAGAAGGCTCAGGGTGCGTCGGTGAAGCCAGGCTGCCCTCCACTCTTGATATCGTTTATGGAAATCGGACTGTGGTAAAATAAAATGGCTAAACATAGGAACAAGGCAGATGTAGAGAAAAATGTGGAATGAGAGCAGAAGAGAACATTGGTATCAAACATTAAGTACTTGAAACGTAATTCAACACTTGCTTTGTACTTTTCGGAAACTACAGGATTGCTTTTATCTTTAGTTAACAAATAATATCTAAATATATCATGTCTGAAAATAAAATTTATATTAATTCTGATTAACTGACGATCAGTCAAATGTATCATAATTGCATGAATAGTGGAATTATGACTTTCACAACATTATGACCACATAATTGCAGGAAAGACATTATGGCCTCACAATTGTAAGAATCACATTGTGATCTCATCATTGGATGAACCGGTTTATGACATCACAACTGCATAAACCATATTATAATCTCATAAATGCATGAACAACATAACAAAATAATTAACGAGTTACTTCATTAGTTGAATAAAGTGCAGCGCGAGGAATCGGATGGAATGTAAATATCTTTATTAATGACTTGTTTAAAGCCATGACTATATATGTGCTTATAACATCCAAGTTTCATCATTTAATCCAGACAACTGTCGTATAACCAATCGTACTTCGCCTTCCTTATGTCATATAAACTCTTCAATGGGAACAAATGCTAGGAACATACGCATACTCAGTATATTATTATTGTTTAGTTTTTCCAAATTTATTCACAAGTCCCATGGTAGAGGAAAAGCAGACTCTTTTTAATCGATTGGGCACAGTGCAAAGCAGCACCAATCTTGTTCTCAATGTGTGTGTTTTCAAGAAAAGGATATCTGGATTAACCAAGCCCTGAACTTGGAATGTAAAAGGACAGTGTAGTCAATATTCACTGATTAGTGATAATGGCATGCAGGCCAAGGGGATAATCTTTTAAAGCTCTTTTGTATCGTATAACCAATTGACTTCAATGGGAAATGAAAAAAAAACCACACACAGAATTGCTAAGCAAATTCACAAATTGTGAAAATTGTCTCTGTAGAGAATAAGTCTTATATGCTCTGGTGTTTAACCATTCGATTCTGCTTACCACCTATTGTTAGCAAACCAGCAGAAGCAAACATCACAACAAAGCAAGCAAAAACTGAAACGATTTATTCTGTTTTAGTTCTCCATGTTTGATTGTAAGTAAATATTTCTGTTTATAATTTACTGAGAAGTAGGAAGTCAATTGATTTTTTAAACTTCCTGTAAATGTTTAATATGTTAAATAATAATCTCAGAAAGGGTACTAAACCTGTTTCTGATGCCAGACAGTGGGACAATGTTCTCAGAATTGTTGAACAGCGATGTTTAGCGATTTGGGCTTGAGATTGAAAAGTTGAGGGTTCGACAACCTACTGACTGAAGTGCTCTTGAGCAAAGTAACTAACCTTTAACTGCCTCCCAAGTGCCAAGGCTAGTGCTGCCCACTGTGTGCTCAGTGCTTCCCCCTAGTGTGTTCACGAGTGTATGTACATGTGGTGGTATTGAGGCACTCAGTCCAGTCTTTCATCAGCCTAAAAAGCAGAATAAAATGTTTACTTGTTACTTAATAAATCTTATTCACTAGCAAAAAAGATTAAAAAATAATAAATGTTGTTAACATATTGATATAATCAATGCTATTGACATGTGGCTAATTAGCAAGAAGGTCCTCGGTTTGATCTCTTGGTAGGTTGTCCTTGTTCTCTTAGTGTGGAGTTTACATGGGTCTTGAGTCGGCATGGGTTTCTTTTAAGGTCAAGGAGTCATTCGAATGCGTAAATCAGTGCATTGCAGTGCTGGTCCCAAGCCTGGATAAATACGGAGAGTTGTGTCAGGAAATGTTTTCTAAAAAAAGGTTTTCTAAAAGTTTTTTTTTTCAGTTTTCTGAAAAAAAAGCTATCACAAATCAATACTGGATGGCACGGTGGTCTGGTCCTGGTATTTTTTATGTAAAGTTTCCATGTATTCTTCTGTGACCATGTGGCTTTCCACTGAGTCTGGTTTCATCCCACGGTCCAAAGACATGGCACCAGGTTGACTGAAGATGCTGCATTGACCTGTTGATACACAGCAGTTCAATGTCAGTTCCAAGCCCGGGAGGGCATATGGATCTCGATATGATAGATACATATAAATGAACAAGGTGATTGAAGTCTGATGCCGCGGCATTAGACACCAACGAGCAATGGTCCATGGTTTATGATAGATAAATGAATACTGTGTATCATGATCTGCTGTAGCGACCCCTAATGGAAACAGGTAATAAACATTCATTTTACCTGTCAGTGGTCATCACGTCAGTCAAAAAAATAAGAAAAAATAATTCATATTTTAATTACAGAAACAATTGATAATTTAATAATGATATAGAAAAATTTATATATATATATAATTAGAGCATAATTGTTATTCGTGTATGTGTGTGCAAGTAAGTTTTTAAGCTTATAAAAACATTTCACTTCATTAGATTATTTTAGGTTTAATAGAATAATAAACTTAATGTGAATATAAATACAAAATATGTTATGAAACAATAAAAGTCTCACTCAAGTCAAACTGCTCAATGGCAAATACCTGAACTAATAATAAATGCAGTATTTTACTCTCAGTTTAATTTGGATGTGTTTGTACCAATAAAACCCAAAAAGTTTCTAAATGGTGTTGAAATTAATTTGTTACCCTGATAATTGGATGTTTATTGACAGTAATGGAATGGGAATTAGAATTTAGTCCTGTGCTGCTTAGTAGTACAATATCTCCATATTTTTGTCTATTTAATGACTGAAGAGATCCTATCCAACACAAAGTCTCTGATTTGCATTAACCATGGATAATTTATGCACCCTCATGGACATAATTATTGTCCTGTATTGAGGTTTGTGGGTGGAATGAGGCAGGCGGATGAACCACAGTGTAGGATGTGCAGTATGGAAGTCTTATCCTGGTCAGTTTGGGGGAATTATTGGAGCAGGCTTATGCTTCTGTGATGTATCTTTATAATTCTAATCCTTCTACCATAGGACCTTGATTCAGGGCTGTACAGGCCTTATAACAGCTTCACAAGCAACGTGTTCTTAAAAATGACCAGGTTCTTAATTTTAAAGCTTTTATGCTGTGAGATTCTACTGCCCTCTTTATCTCTAGGTGCTTCCCACTGCTTAAAACCTAGTAGGTCAATTTGATGCTCAGATATCCATTTTTAACTCTTTAACGTCTTCACCAAAAACAGCAAAAGAAAAAAAAATATATTTTATTTTTTATTTGTTTGGAGCATTAATAAAAACTATTGGTGTTTTTTTTTTTTAATAGACCCTCCTGCATTAAAAAATACACCTCTACCAAATGGTTGAGTCGGCAATCTATGATAAAATTAGAACATGATATAAACAAAAATATATATAATAATAAAGTGCAATGGCATGCTAAATCTTTCCTTTCTTCTGATTTAGAATATTTGTTATTAGAATATTTGTCCAGATAACATCCAAACGTGTTGCATGTTTTACTATTTGCAGACTTCCGTCTATGGAGGAGAATTGAAAGGGCACACTATTCAGATGCAATGACCCTTAGTGTATTTTTTGGGCATAACATACTTTGGACGAATGGTAGATATGGCACTATCAAGTTGAGTTAGGTTCAACAACTTTTCAATGAAATATAGAGACTCAAAATGTGCTCTACGAAATGGTGGAGCAGAATGTTAAAAGGTTAAAATTATTTAAAATGTGATAGTGTATAGGTTGTGTGCCCTGGCTAAACTCCTTGCTCCTGAGACATTTTACCATGACATGCCTGATCTTTCATGAAATGGTAGAATATTGCTAATTTCTGAAAGTAGAGTAGATCAACCCTGATCCCCAGTGGTAGGGTATAAAATCCCTGATTGGTCAAACACACAGTCCAAGTTCAAAGTAAGAGTCCTTCTCATGGAAGGATCGGAAATCTTCCTGGTCTCTCATTTTGGGAGTCCAACAAGACTAATAAGTGTGTCTCCATTTTGTTAGACTAAGTCCACAAGGTAGACAAACAGTGTTGCATTCACTTTTCTTGAATAAGAGATCGCTACAACAAATCAAAACTCTTTCAAGTATTGCTCCTGTTAAAGATGGCATCTATAGTTAAACTCTTTAACAGTATTAATTGAATAAAAAGCTTTTTGTCTGCGATCCACAGAGTTGGGAAGTAATGAATTATGTTTAATCACATAACTGTAATTCAGTAGTTTTTCATGTAATTTTTTTTTGGGTTTTTGTTTTTTTTTGGGAGGTTTTCCTTGCCACAGTTGCCCTCGGCTTGCTCGACAGGGGTTTCTGTTCGCCCTGCATTTTGTAAAGTTGCTTTGAGACAATATCTATTGGAAAAAGCGCTATAGAAATAAAGTTGACTTGACATGCTTTTTACCTCTGTACCACCTAAACACTAAGTACCTACAGTGCTTAGTTTTAACAAATATATGCAACAAATATACTCACAAGGTTAACAGTAATAACCAGACTAGTTACTTAGAAATATGAAGTACCATAATCACAAGATCATAATTTAGGAATGTAGCAGATGTGCTGGGGCAAAAGACGCAAGCAATGCAGACTCATTTTCTAATTCCCAAGGAGGGGAGGTGTTGACTTATTAAACGATCTATGTAAAATAAAAACCACAAGTTAATCCACAATTATACTTTTCATGAACTTAAAACCAGCTAAAATATTTTTGCTGTTCTCCATCATATCTGACTTGATTTGAGATATTATTTTCACAATTTTTAATGATCATTATTTCTATATTGTAATAACTCATGATGGCTGATTACAAAGGCATGTCACATGCAAAATTTAAAATTATGTATCATCTTTTTATGCCCTAATTACTTGTTACTATGTGCTGCTCTCTTACACATAACTTCAAGACGTTTGTGGGTGTAACATTTAAAAAAAGTTAAAGGGGTGTAATGACCTTTGCAAGTAACTGTGTGTAATAAACAGTAAGGTACCAAATCTTATTCTCTGCACACTTTGTACAATAAGCACATTGATTTTTTTCCCTGACATAAACCCCAAAAAGATCTGATTTTCATGTCTAACCATAAATATTTGTTTATTTGTGGCAATGGAAAGAAATTGTAAATTATCACTACACCAGCAAAGTTCAACTAGGATCCCATCCAATTTGTACTGCCAGATGATTCCTTGCCTAATATCGTCTGTTACTGTTTGTTTATTAGGATTATGTTTTGTGTTTACTAGAGAAAATAATAAAAACAGTAAAATAAAATTAGTCTTAATTTTTATATTGCATTAATAAATGTTTTGGTCAGAACTTGGTTCTTTAAATCTAAGCATGGAAATTTAATTTTCATACAACCTATCAGCCAGTCAGTCCATTCAAATGAAAGTGACCACTATACCAATGCATTTTGCATTTATTAAAG
>JAOTRQ010000009.1:444560-454765 GCA_028565875.1 Hoplisoma paleatum | reverse complement strand
ATTTTATATACAGGACATTATATATTTTATACACAGGACATTATATATTTTATATACAGGACATTATATATTTTATACACAGGACATTATATATTTTATATACAGGACATTATATATTTTATATACAGGACACAGCATTACTCAGCATTATTACGATCAGTTTAAAATGTATTTAAACCTTTTATTGCATTCATTATGGTTTTGGGTGGCACGGTTGCCTCACCGCAAGAAGATCCTTGGTTTGTTTCCTTTGGGTCTTTTCTGTGTGGAGTTTGCATGTTCTCCCTGTGCTTGTCTGGCAAACCTATACAAAATTGACCACAGCTGTGTTTGGTATAAACTTGTGTATTGATAAAACGTGCATAATAAGTAACCGTTTCCTGTCATGCATATAACCAAAGTGCTAAAATTATAATATAATATAAACATGATGGTCCACAGAGTTTCGGTATCGACGTCATCCGAGTGCCGACGGTGAATCTCTTGAATGAAGTGAATCGCTGTGTTGAGAAGGAAAACATGACTTTTCTTCATTCCTACAATGACCTGGATCTCATCACAGGTCATGCCAGGTACTGCCACTGTTTTCATGTCGATCTGGTTAAGGCCTACACAATAGATTGCAGTGTGTTGCAGGGAATTCTGAACCTGTAGTGACCCTGACCTGGTTCACCTGGTGGTAAAACATGAGAGGGATACAGAATGAAACAAATTTAACTATATTTCCCCTCGCTGTTCGTCACTGTAGTCTGGGTTTAGAGATCCTGGAGGTTCTTCCTGATCCAGATGTGGTGGTGGTGTGCTGTGGTGGAGGGGGTTTACTGGCTGGAGTAGCAGCTGCGATTAAGCTTTCAGGATGTAAAGACACGAGAATCTATGGAGTCGAGCCTGAAGGAGGTAAACACTTAATTACAGCGCTCGATATCAATTCCTTCTAGTGGCTCTGTTCATTGGGGCTGAATTGAATGTAAGTGGATGTTTTGTTTACTATTGATGTTCATTTGCTCAGCATTCCAGGGTTTTGTGTTTTTATTATTTATATTTAACAGCTTGCACCATGTACAGCAGCTTTATTGAGAAGAAGCCCGTTGGTATGGACGCCAGGAGCATCGCTTCAGGTCTTGCACCACCGTTTGCAGGTACAGAACATGTTTGTATTACTTGTATTACAGGATATTCAGTCTTATTTTGCTAAATTCACTTTATTTCAGGTCTCTTTTTGATTAAAATCCATTTAATTTCAATAAAATTCATCCATTCATTATCTATCATTATTTTGTTAATAGTGTCAGGAAAAACAAGCTCGACTTTTGTTTTTGTTACTTAAGAAAAGTTTGTGGTGAGGAGTTTCTGTGATTAGGTTTGCACTTTTTTTGTTTGTTTTGTTTCTTCAGGGGCTCTGCCGTATGCCATGTGTCAAATGTACGTTGAGGGGATCGTGCTAGTAACCGATGAGGAAATCAAGGCTGCAGTTTCCACTCTCTACAGAGCTGGTTTAGTAATAGAACCCTCAGGATCCGCTGCTTTTGCTGCTCTCGTTAACAATCGAATACCCGATGTTGCTGGCAGAAATGTGGTGGTTATCCTCAGTGGAGGAAACATCAGCACAGACGAGATGGCCAACTTTCCTTAGTGACTCTTGCATTGACTGGGGCGGTTTGGACACATGCAGTCATGCTGTAAATCAAATAAAACGATTTGAAACAACTTACTTAAAAATGCTTTATTTTTCATTTCCAGCAGACGCTGGTTCCTGGTTTGGGATGCAGTTCGTCTAGATCATTTCACATCACTGGGTTTAAGAGATACACATCCAGGCCAGGATGCCCCAGTCTCTGATTTTACTTTTAAATACCAAATTAATTACATTTATTGTGTAACGACTTTAATTTTGAGCTTAAAGGTGCCTATTTTTTTTTTGTGCTGAACTTTTTTACAGCAATTCCACTGCAAAAAGAATAAACAACAACCAGAGATGTGAGAGAGAGAAAAAGTGACTGCACAGGCATAGCCACTGGGCAGGTGTGTGTATCCAAATGTTGCTCCCATGTCTGGTTATCATCGATGGGATGGACGGTTCATAGTTGGAATGACGTTGATATCAAACTGGTAATGGATGTGTGCAGCTAAAAGCTGAATTAAACAACAGTTTGTGGGAGTGTTGATACTTTTTCACAGACAGAAAGGTGAAGTAAAAAATTGATAAGTGTGATTGTGTATTGTAATCACTACAAACCAGACATCTGAAGAATTTCAGATGCAGAGGTGCAGAATGAGCTTGTCTGATGCGGCTATGAGTTCTGCACATGCTTATTACACAGCTGGAGCTCGACATCTTTACTCCTATTAAAATGCGCACAGCGCTGTAATGAGTGCTGACCTGAAATGCTTAAAAAGTAAAACCGGGAGTTAATATGTCGAAGTAAAATAGTGAAGGAAAGTCTTTGACACTTCCTTTGTACCTTCTCAATGATTTTCTATAATTAATTCAAAGATTTAAAAAGGGTTTTCTGTATAGAAGTGTTTCTTTGTGTTTGTAATGTGCTTCCTGCTGTTTCGTGATGGCTACAATTACACCGTTTTGTCTTTTCTGAGAACTGGTGTGCACTATTTACTAGCTGCGCTTGTTAGCGTTTGCTAGATTTTTATAACTATGCTGTGAGAAAAAGACTTTCCCTTTTGTGATAGCTTCTGTGTGTATATCTGTCTGAAAACAACAACAATCCAGTTGTTTTTAATGGAGGTGGGGTTCTCTGATATTTTATGGATGGGTCGATGCTGTGGGGCCTGGCCTGCTTTTAAAAATGTTCTTTTATATTTGGCTTAATACACGCCAAATTATAAATACTAAAAATAAACTTAATAAGTATTCTTATTTCAAAAAGACAACAATTTTAACAATAAAGCATTCATTTATCCGACGTCCTCATACAACATCCTTTGCAGCCATTCTGCAGACCACAGCATCCAAAATAGTTCCACATTTTTCCTCCTGGGGTGTGATTTTGTAGAGCTGAAATAAAAAAAAACAAAGTATAAATGGTTGTGCTCACAATCTGATCTCTTATCGATCCATGATGGAATAAGGTTTTTAATTAGCCAGTTTACACAGCTCATTAACAGCTCATAATCAGATGACCCATACACTAAATACCGTTATATAATTCTTTTTTTTTTTCCTATTAAAATATATGGTCATGTCGCTAAATGAGCATCATGTAAAATGAACAAACCTTTTTAATTTTGGCGGTGTCAGTCAAGGTAGTGATTTGATCTGTTGGCAGCTGCTGGCCGTCCACTTTGGACTGGACCTCATCTATCCTGAAGTCGTCTTCTTTCTTGTGGACCAGAACGATGAGAACTGCATCGTCACTGTCCGAGATCCCAAACCTTTTGAATGCCTCAGAGATCTGTCCAGAAGAGGCATAAATATTATTTATTTATTATTATTATTTACTTCTGCTTTTAATCATATCCCCCAGTCCTGACAGAACCTGACAAATAAGACAGATCAGTTACGATCCACTATTCATTCAATTCAAGATTCAAAGATTTATTGTCATATGCACAATGAGAAAGCAGTTTTCCTAGTACAATGTAATTCTTACTTTGCTGCTCGTTGAGAATGCCAGATAGAAGTTAAGATAAATACAATAATGAAATAAGAATTTACAGTAATAAGAAAAGTGTTTTTCTACTCTCTGCTATTGAACAGTATTTATGGTTTTATATGTTACAAAGAAAGTGCAGCAGTGCCGTGTAAACAGTTACATTAATAAAACAGTGCAGGGTTATGAGGAAATTTGGTATGTTATATTCCACACTTCTGAGTCGAGGTGTGTACAGTCAGAAGTGTGAGGAATTACATGTGCAAGTTATTTTTAGGTGAGTTCAAGAGTCTTATTGCAGTGGGGAAGAAAGAGCGATAAAAAATGAAACAGCGATAGAAACTAGACGGTACGTACATTGTTTGTGGATGAAAGATTGTAAATGATTTCAGAGTACAAGCTCCTCGTCTTCATTTTTCCAATATTTTGCAGATGAAGAGCTTTATTTGCTGCTAGCAAAGTCTGGAAGGGATCCACAACCTTCAAACAAACAAAAAAAACACACAGTGTGTATTAATAAATAAGAAAAGGATAGAAAGAAACTTGACCTACTGATTTAACATTTAAAATCCACATTCAAGCAGCAGTGTTATCGTCCAGAGTAACGTCTGTATATGGTACGGGGGACGGATTAACATCCCTGATTCACCTGGTTGTGTTGCAGCACTGTGCTTAATAAATCCAGGGTCAGTCGAAATGGGCTAGAGATCAGATGTTTGTCGGTTCAAGTCCCACTACCACTGATGGGCCCAAGCAAAGCCTTTAACCGTAGATTGCTCAACATAGTGTTCCGTTATGTTTGTTAGACACTTTGTATAAAGGCATATAATACATTATCAATGTAAATTTCTATTAAATACTTTCAGGTGCTTCCACTAGGGGTCACCACAACAGGTCTGCAATGCAGTCCTTGCGACTTACGTCGCAGATCCGTTTCTATGTGGCGTCCTAAACCGATTTTCGGTGCAGTTTAGAACACAACGCGTAACCGACCAGCCGTGTATTCCTCCACCGTCAACACAAACTCACAACGTTCGAGTTACGACGTTTTACGACGCACAACAACTTAATTCAAAACTAGGCTTATGGGAGAGGCGTCGTAACCACGAAACATTGAAACTCGACACTTTTATAAATCGACGACTGTCTGTATGTTTTTTCTCTTCTTTTTTGACCGTATGGACTTATTTATCCAGTTGCTCAGCCAACCAGTGGCGATGCAATTTTAGACCCAGTTAGTTTAGACTCTCAGTGTTGGTGTGCTAGCACATGAATCCCACCGCCCCACTCCGGCATGAACATTAGATTATGTTGTTCAGTCCAATATTTACTGAGATCCATCCACAAGTCAAATGTAATAAATGTTTTAATGTAATAAAAACTGTTTACTCAAATGTAAATTATTCATGAAGTGATATGACAGGGAAGTTACGACTAAGAATAAATAAATATAGAACATATATAATAGTTTGGGTCCATACACACGTGTATGCAGACTTGTAACTCACCATGCATGGGTTAATCAGTGCTCCATGGATTTGTCCCTCCACTGCCATCTTTCTCAACTCTGAGCAGTTTTTCACATCTTTAAAGAGAAGCTGGGTCACTGAGAACTCTGGGAAAAGTTCCAGATCCTGACTGAAATGCATCCTGAACAAACAACGTTTAATAAAAGTCAATGCACTCAAGATACCATTGTAGCTAGTCGGAATAATAATAATGCGACACCGCACTTTACCTTAACGTTCCAACAAAAAAAACTACAAACAAGTACGCTGTTTTAAAAAACTTATAATAATTATTATCATAATAGAAATTTAAATATGTAGTTAAACCATTCGTTGGTTTAAGCTTTACTGTACTGCGCGATTTTAAACACCCGGAACGACTTGGTGGAGCACGAGTTCTAACACGTCGATGTTTCGCCTGGGCCTGCGCTGTGTCTCAATAAGCTCAGACGTCCTAGAGTAAGTGTTCTACTCTAAGGCGCATAACAAACGCCTGTGTTCCCTTACACACTAGTGCACTCCGTTAACAGAAATTAGGTATTTAAGACACACTTGCTAATCAGCCGTGTCAAACGACGGTTGGTAAAAGGCGGCTATAATGCAACCTTCAAAACAACACTTAGTTATTTATAATTAGTGTTTTGTTGTTATAGTTTATATATTATTTTAGGAAACGCAATCCTAGACGTGGTTGACGATGGAGAGATTAGACGCTTATATGTTTCCTGCAGTTTGCAGTTGTCATTTTTTGATCTCTTGTCTCCTGTTTTCTAAAATCACTTGGGATCAGAGAGACTCGTACATGGATGAAATCTTTCACATCCCACAAGCTCAGAAATACTGTCAGGGTCAATTCAGCCAGGTAAGTTCGATATAAGACACCATTTAATGAGAAGTGAGAAAATCTTGAGCTTTTTTAACGCAACGCAACGCAACACTCCCACCTAGTGGTGATTAGAGGAAATAGCTCTGAGTTCCTTTTTTACGGTTTCTGTGTAGCCAGGTTCAATTAATGGAGGTTGGAGACCCCACATTTACATCACATCTGTGCTCTGGAGCGAGCGCAGGACTTATTTACCACATATATGTCTCTCTCTTTCTCTCTATCGCTATCTATATATCGTTTGTGTGTTTATACATTTACAAAGGTGGAGGTCTGTCAGTCACACAGTTGTTTTTATTACAATCACATTTGATTTTGACAAGCGTACTCGTCCAATTTCGTATAAATTAACGCTTAAATCACTGACGGGCGTGGGCATGACGATTTGTGCTTTTGGGTACTGAGTGCTGATTGGTTGTCGACCGGCTGTCACAGTATCCGGTTTGCTGATCAATCTTTTACATATTTATACACAATCATATTTGCTTTTATTCCTTTTAGGAGATTTTTTATGGCGATAAAGCCTTTGAAGCAGTCCTGCTTCTTTGAAGATCTTTTTATCAGTTTAGTGTAGGTTTTAATGAAAGTTTATTTACCACAAAAATGTTTTTATCCATTGTGCAGTTCAACAGTAGAGCCACACTTCGTCATATTTACTAATGGACAGATTTCCAATTTATTTTACAATTATCTTCCAGTGTGCCGCATTGTATTTATTCGTTCTTTTTATAAGATACTATGATAATTACATCTCGTTTGAAGCTAATCTACATGTATGAATTGTTTTCCAGTGGGACCCCATGATCACTACACTGCCCGGTCTGTACCTGCTGTCTGTAGGGGTAATCAAACCACTCGTGTGGTTGTTTGGTTGGACGGGGAAAGCTGTGTGCTCACTCGCCATGCTGCGCTTCATCAATGTGATTTTTACCAGCGGCAACCTCTACATACTCTATCTCATCATCTGCAAAATACACTCAAAAGACAAGGTGCACAGAAATCTACTTATTAGCTTTGTAACGACCATCTTAACAGCAATCCTGTGGTTGTAAAGCAGTAATCTATATGTTTTAGATTTTTTACATGTAAATGGCGATGTTGGCCTAGTAACCAATGAAAAGCTTTTACAGGATTGATATGTCCAGGTTGTCCAGTGAAAAACATACAAATCAGTGCTGAAATCAAGTGTGTTTCTTTTTGTAAAGCACGGCGTTAGTAAATGAAGGGACGTGAAGGTTTCAGTAGCCGGAGAGTTTAATCATTTTTCTCGAAGTTTGTGCTGCTCATTATTGCTCCTCACCTGAGTGTTATAATCCGAAGCACTATTCTGTTCAGTGTATGTGTTCGTGTTGTCCATGAATGTGTTTGATATAAACTTGTGTACTGATAAATCAAGTCTGTCATGAATATAACTAAAATATAAAACCCGATCTCTGTATCTCTCTTTTCTAGTCCCGTACTGCTGGACGGCGTGTGCTCTCAGCCTTGAGCTTATCCACCTTCCCGGTGCTTTACTTCTTCACCTTTCTCTACTACACAGACTCTGGTTCCACCTTCTTCACCCTCTTCACCTACCTCATGTGTCTGTATCGGTGCCACAAAGCAGCGGCCCTGCTGGCGGTATGTGCCGTATTGTTCCGCCAGACCAACATCATCTGGGTGGCGTTCTGTGCCGGCACCGTCCTGGCTCAGAAAATGGACGAGACCTGGAAGACAGAGCAGTCGAAAAAAAGGGATGAGAAAACGACATCAGGGCCAATGCAGCTGGGAAGAGTTGTGCAGTTCGTGTTTAAATACGCCACGTCACCAACGAACATAAAAAACGTGTTTTTAGCAACGTGGCCGTATGGTCTAACGGGTTTGGGGTTTTTGGTGTTTGTCATTGTCAATAATGGGATCGTAGTGGGGGACAGGACCAGCCACGAGGCATGCTTAAACTTCCCTCAGCTCTTTTATTTCTGTTCTTTTGCACTCGTCTTCTCTCTTCCGACGACTCTTTGCTACCAGAGGTCTGTCCGGTTTCTACAGTCTGTTCGGAAGCACCCTGTTCTCTTCCTTCTGATAGCAGCTCTGTCTCTGTTTTTAGTCTGGAGATTCACCTTCGTACACAAATACCTGCTTGCAGATAACAGACACTTTCCCTTCTACGTCTGGATGAGGATCTATCAGAGACACGAGCTGGTCAGGTTCCTCCTGGTCCCTGTGTATCTCTTCTCCGCATGGAACTTAATCGACACTTTAAAATCCAGGTCGCCGTTTTGGATTCTGGCATTCAGCGTTTGTCTGGTGGCAGCAACGGTTCCTCAAAAGCTCCTGGAGTTCCGCTATTTCATCCTACCATATCTGTTCTACCGCCTCCACATCCCTCTACCATCCCTCCCCAGATTGCTGATGGAATTTGCTCTGTATACTGCAGTCAACGCAGCTACCATATGCCTATTTTTATACAAGACGTTTCAGTGGCCCGATAGTCCTGCAGTACAGAGATTCATGTGGTGACCCAATGTATTCACGGAGGATACACACATGTTTTATATATCCACCTTAATCTTCCAATTTAGTCATTTCCAGTTCCCATTGTTTTTTAAAATGTGTGTTTCACTGCCTGTACTGGGTTAAATGCAGAGGATAAATTCCTAAGTGTCTAAAAGCACAGCGGTAAATAAAACGTTTTGGAAATTCACATTTAAATTTTGATTCCACTGCCATATTTGCACAACCCATAATCTGATCAAAGACACACACACACACGCAACCTGAACCTGACTCGTGTTCAGGGAACCCAGTCTGACCTTCCCTCCCTCAAACAAGACCAGTTGTGTTTTACAGTGGAGGCTAGTGAGTTTGAGCTCTCCATTGGTGTAATAGGTCCACATGTTCTGACCTTCTACTGTGATTTTTGGTGGAATTGTGACCAGAAACTGATGCAGAGACCAAGAAACATTAACGTGTTTTGTTTCCATTTCTAAATGAGTTCCACTGGATGTAATTATGTACAAATAGTTAATGTTTCCCTTCATCCTAATCCTTCAATACAAAGATTAATTGTGTTTTTGTTTATTAATAATTTTTGTTTGTTTATTTTAAGGTTTGGATGTCCCACTGTATTTTGTGTATTATATACATGGTTTAATAAATTTGACTTTCTATTTGTAGGATTGACCGTCAGAACGTTTATTATATCAGCTTGATTATATCGTCTTTATGAAAATTATATTACAATTACAGCAATTGAGGGTCAAGGCTCTTGCTCATGGGCCCTACAGTGGCATTTTGGTTGGAATTTGGTTTGAACCTGCAGTCTTCTGATCTCTAGCCCAGTACTTTAACCACTAAACTGTCACTGCTTTACAAAATGACTTATATGTCATTTTAATGAATTACTATTTTATCAGTCTGTTAAAGTGTAAGGGTCCAACAGTGGCAACCTTAACTGCCGAGCTACCGCTGCCCTTTTTTTATGCGACACTTGGTGGCAGTGTGAACTTTGCTCGAAAACATCAACTACAAACATTATTAGGCTACAGGAAGCTTTATTAATTAGCGCAACATCGTAAGACTTTGTATAGAAAGTCTAATTCTTACTGACAGCTTCTAATCATAACTAAGAAACTATTACATACGCTACAACTATCCGTTATTGAAAAAATCTCTGATTGCTTTTGACATCTCGGAGCAGAGCTGATTATAATTGGTATTTATCATCTTAATGCAGTCGTGATTTACTGTGTGTTGCTGTTATTTATTCTCTTTGACATGTGCCCAAGAGTTTTCCACCCACCTGTAACTAACATGGCAAAATGTTGAGATTCTGTAAAACAAGCAGCGTCTTGTTTATCGTTGCTTAAGTTTACAGTTGCGGTTATGATCGAGGTGATACGGTACCCACAGACATAGTACTTCACGTGCAGAGGCTGTCAGAAAGACACGTTTGTCAGGTTATATATTTGCATCTGTCACATTTCAAATTAATTTTAAGATTAATTATGTTGCAAGGAAACGACTAATAAGTAAGTAAATGCGATTGATGTTTAGGGTTCATTTCACTTGCCAAACCTGACATGGTTACATCCAGAGATGTTCCAAATCAACAGAATTGTTCTGTTTCACCCTTCACCCTGTTTCATCCATTTTACCCTTCAGTCGAATTTGACCC
This sequence comes from Hoplisoma paleatum, assembly GCA_028565875.1. Classification (NCBI taxonomy): domain Eukaryota; kingdom Metazoa; phylum Chordata; class Actinopteri; order Siluriformes; family Callichthyidae; genus Hoplisoma; species Hoplisoma paleatum. The sequence goes on along the minus strand of JAOTRQ010000009.1, from coordinate 444,610 downwards.
TGGGTTACTCTGTGGACCGCTACCGATCCCCAGAGTATCTCGGCAATTAC
>JAOTRQ010000009.1:423596-435852 GCA_028565875.1 Hoplisoma paleatum | reverse complement strand
ACGCTGCCGAAGCCGCAACTTCAGGAACGGGCAGCGGGGACGGGCCTGCACGCAGCTAGAATACCGCACACTACTCGTTGTTCATGCACACAGCGTATATGCAGATGCAGGCACAGAACATGTTGGCGTGCACGTTGCTAAGATCAAGCTGCTCGCCGTACCGAGCGTGCTGTGCTCGGCCGGTCTGCCGCATGATCAACGCGAAGATGGAATGAAGACGGCTCCGCATCAGCTGTTGGGAACGCCCCCTGTTTGTAGCGTTCCAACAGCTGATCGGTGTTCACCGTAATCAGCCGGTTCGCTATTAAAACTGAATCCTGCGATCTGTAAGCTCGCCTGCCTCAGAGCTAAACTCGACGAGACAGACGAGCATTACCCTTACACTCCTGTGTTAAGTACACAGTTAGTCTGAAAGCCTGTCTGATGATGCAGATGTGATCTTTGTCCTGTCGATGGAACTATTTGTTCTTTATCGATTAGCTGTTGAAGTGACCCGAAAAAATGGCGACTGGGAGCCTCCTGGCAGATAAGGAGGAATAAATACAGTGAGAGGAATCTGGAACACTGAGGAACAACAAACGCAAAAACTCGACACACTCGACGGATTTTAAACTGTAATAGCTGAAAACACACACACACACACACACACACACACACACACACACACACACACACACACACACACACACACGTCAAAGGGAGAGTGTATGGCGATTAGCTACTCCAAATTATAACTGAAAGCGTGATGGAATACACACATCAATTTGAATCGTATAATTAATGTCTCAGTTTTGTCCATCCATTCGAACTTGTGGTTTCACCTCGCGCCGTCAGTTTCGTCTTGACGCGGTCACTAGACCTCACGCATCGCCATCGGTCAATACAGAGCTGCGATCCATAACTCGCCTATTATCGCCTCTGATTAAAAGCGGCATGGGAAAATGTCCATCTCCGCCGGATTTGACAGCTCGTAATAGAACGCTCGGCGTCAAGGAGAGCGCGAGGACACCGCTCGCTAGCTTGCTAGTCAGCGCCGGCCGAGCAGGTCCGACCTGCTAAACGTCATTACTTAAGAGAAGTGCCACAAGCAGCCCGTGACCGTACAAGCAGGATACGTCTTCATTCACGATCACTGGTAAAGATCCAGCATGGTCAAAAGAATCGGTCGACCCTCGGGTCCATGTAGCTCCGCATGGCTCCACGTGGCTCCTCGTGGCTCCCATCATCCATCTGCATATTAATAACGACAGGCCGATTCCTCCTCTTAACTCGGCAATGTGTGCAAATGAGTGGCTGACTTTGAATTTAGAGTGTTCATTAATAGGATATCATGGCCGGTCGTGGATCTGTCTTTGGATGGTGTGTGTGTGTGTGGGGGGGGGGAGACAAGGATGAGCACGAGGTCTGACTCGAGTGTCACTTGATGTCTTAAATAGGTGACAAAGAGGTGGAATATTCCGAACGTATCATCATCTACTTGCTATCTCTTTTATCAAAAAATAAAGTGCATTAATGGTTATTTGAACAAATCTTATAAACTGTTTGTTTAATCCATTGGCGACAGGAGATGCGTAACAAGGGCTAAGTCACTAAACCTACGTACTATTATGGAAGTGCTCAGGAAGTACCCAGACCATCCCAGCTGGGGATGGAATTTTGATGGATCTGGATTCATAACCCCGGCCAACCTTTGAATCTGAAGGGGCTTATTATTATACCCCTGTGCTCACCGTGTACAGGCCCGGGGATGCCACGAGGAGCGCGCCCAAGGAGGTCTACATTCGAGCTTAACTCCTTACGGCTCATTACGGCCTAATCCTTATTAGAAAAGGAGTGAGGGCATCTCTGAAAGGCCGCCAGCGGATACGAGGACATGTGTTGCCATTGTGGTGGGTTTGTAGCGGGTTAATCCCAATTCAGGCGGTCCCCGATTACACCCCACGGCAGGCTCAACACGGCCTCCTTCAGGGGCTCTCGGGAGGGAGGCAGGGCTGTTGGCATGGAGACGCGGAAGGCTCGAAGGCTTGTCGTCCGACCCCGTCCGACCCTTCCTGGCCGTATGCAAATGGACCCGTTGAGGAAGATGTAAATGCCACGGGAGTTTCTGATCCTAATACAAACGCGACAAAACGACTGTGTGAAGTCGGAGGACCGGAGGACGTGTCGGGTGAGACGGGGTTCAGCTCGGGAACGTTTGGATCTGGGGTGATAAGTGGGTGTCGAGGAGTGTTTAGTGTTTTCACTTTTACCTCAGTGAAACGTACGATAACGTTCTGAACTAATAAATCTTATTGTAATTTACTTATAATCGTTCTACTATAAGAGTAACGTGACCTAAGTTCCACCATCCCAGTGTTGAGATCAGTGTGTGACTCTCCAAGTACAAGACTGCTCACCAAAGTAGTGGTGATGTGATCAGAACCCTTCGATTGTGCCGATCTCAGTTCACAAGCTCATCCATGTCATATCATTTTGGTGCCCGGAGTGGCTAGAATCTCCCCCGCCAGGCTTTAAACACACACACACACACACACACACACACACACACACACACACACACACACACACACACACACAAACACAAACACAAGCACAGATAATTCATAGATTTCATTTGTAATTAAAAATAAATAGTTTTACCATCGCTTACTCATATTTAAGGTGATGGTAGAACACATAGTGGCAGAATACACTAAACACATAAACAGGCCAAGAATCTGTTGCAGGGTACACACACACACACACACACACACACACACACACACACACACACACACACACACACGTATAGGGGGAAACCAGGTTAATCAAAGGAAACCCATACAGACACATGCAAACTCTACACAGAACAAGAAGAAGATTCTTATTTATATTCTGACTAAAAATGCAAAGTAGAAGAAAGAGAAGACGGTTACGGCATGCTTCTTCATACACATAACAACAAACAAGTGAAGGAATAAAATCTACAGAAAGAAATAAAAGAGCAACATGATATTTGTAATTATATCTAGCTGTAAATGTTATAAATATACAGCTTCCTTTTACAGCACTGGTATAGGACAGAACTGTATAAACAGCAGTCATGTTTATTAATTTAACATCTGTCAGATTTGCTCTGGCGCATTTAATTATACGATGTTGAATGTGATTATATGAAGCTTCTGGCTGGAGTCTCGGCTGTAATGAGACCATGCAAAGCCTTAATCACACATCCGAATCCACGAACTGCAAGAAGAGAATCAATCAAACTGTCTGAAGAGGTGAACAGACTTTCTCCGAACTATAGAATCATCAATAAGGGCCAGTCGTAGCCTAGTGGTTAGGGACCAGGACTAGTAATCCCAAACTTCAGCAATGCTAAGTCACAAGGCAAGTTTATTTGTATAGCACCTTTCATACACAGTGCTTATTCAAAGTGCATTAAAATGTTTACAATCTGTTAAACACGCATGAGATCCAGAACCTCAGAAAAAGCTTGTTTCAAACATTGTTAAAAATAAAAGCTTGAAAAGTATTTAAGGGCCTTGAGCGATGCACTTAACCCTCAATTGCTCAAACTGTGTACTGTAAGATTGGATAAAGGGGTCTGTTGAATGCTGAAAATGTAAATGTATCGTCACATGACCAGACACGTGTGAACATGTATGAAGGTATGAAGTTACAGGCTGTTATTTATAGCCCAGGAAAGTATCTATTACATTGAAATCTCCTTTACTGGTCCCCAACTCCAGTCTGAAGCTTCCAGTGACCCTTCGATTCCTGACTGCAGGAGGGTTCGATCGCTGTAGATGTAATTGGAGCGTGACACAGAGTCCGTGTTTTCTTCTGCAATTAGTGTCGCACAACTACAGGAAAACAATCATTATTTATTCTGGCTTTCCATTACAGACCAACAAGAAGACCGAAGAGGATTCGTACTGAGAATTAACCCCTTCATCTTCTACATTTGTAGACAGAAAACCAAACGACGAGGAATCTGCATGCTCAAAGTGACATACAATGATGATGTTCTCTGGTTCACTCCAAAAAACCCTGAACCCAGCACTTTTATTAAATAGCAACCATTTCTTGTCATGAAAGTAACCAAAGTGTATAACTTAACATTTAAATAAAAAAACTTGCAAAACCAGCATAAATGGAGATTAATAAATATAATTCTCTTAATAATTTACAGTAGGTTTTGTTTATGACAGAATTTGTATATCCTCCTTTCCTCTAGTTTTACCACAGCATAAATCCTATTTTGGGTCATTTTGGACACACACCGGGCAAATAGACGAAACATCTTAACAGGTCACCAGATCTTTTGCAGGTACGCAAACAAACACATAGAAGACAAATTCGTCTCCAATTAACCTGACTGCATTTATTTAGACTGTGGGAGGAAACCCACTTCAAATAATGTAATAATAATAATACAGAAAAACATGAATAATAGGCAAAATGTTTTATTATATTAAATTGTATTTATCTGTTTTATAAATATCAGTTGATTTCACCTACATAGTTTTAGACTGTTGTAGAAAAACTACGCAGACATGGAAGAACCTGCTAATTACAGCAAGAGCCCTAACCGCCCAACCAGGGAATAGAACCCAAGACATTTTTGTTTCAGGATGCCAGTGCTATACATCTGTGGGTAAATAATAAATTAACATTAAAATAAAAAATCCTGCAAAACCAGCAAGAATGGAGATTAATAAATATAATTCTCTTAATAATTTACAGTAGGTTTTGTTTATGACAGAATTTGTACATCCTCCTTCCATCTAGTTTTACCACAACGTAATCCTATTTTGGGTCATTTTGGACACACACTGGGCGAATACACGAAACATCTGAACAGGTCACCAGATCTTTTGCAGGTACACAAACAAACACACACAAGACAAATTTGGTGTGTCCAATTAACTATACAGTGCTATACATCTGTGGGTAAGACAAGAGAAAGACCACAAAGTAGCAACAAACCTGCAGACAGACATAATCAATGCTCAGACTACGTGGGTGGGTGCCGGTAGAGAAGTGCCTGTGCACAATGTACGAGTAAAAAAAGGGTTCCGTTAGGAGCTGAACAATGGTAGGAAGGTGTTATTAGCAATACACTCAGGGATGCAACGGTGGAAAAGACTAACTTCATTAAACTTTATGCATGCATCTTTAACATTAGAGATGCAAAATGAACAAACATGATAAACAACTATTTGTATGTGTGTTGAAGACTCAGCTCAATAAGTGGAGACATGGACCGTTGTGTTTAGTAAGAATGTTTATTCCAAAATCGATACTTTTGATACAGAAATATTTATTCATATAGATACCAGACAATCAGTACTACAATCATGCTTTCTCTGATTAATTACCGATTATTCAAAAAGTACAATATGTTTAATTTGTCGTACATCATTTTGTGCAAAGAGAATATACACTAGAAAGCATTTATACACCAACACAAAATATAGAACAATTTATATCTGAAGGCATTGCACAATTTCAGGAATTCAGTGAGAGATTAAGGCCATTTTGTACAGATATTTTTAAAACATGTCCCCCCCCCACCCCCCAAAAAAACACTATCAATAACAAACGAACTAGTGCATCTCCTGTAAAACTGTACATGCAAACATAGTGCACGTTATAATAAAGATATGACGAGCATACAATATAGTATTTGGATTTTTTTATAGTAAACAAGTTCATGTGAATGCAATCACACATTTAACCCTCTGAATAAACCACTCAGATTCACCCATTAGCACACACACACACACATGTACAACACACAAAAACCTTTAAATGTACCTTGTTGCATACTGTGTGTGGCTGTGCTGGAGTTGAATTGTGGAGCACAGAATAATAACATCTGAAATCTCTTGAATGTGTATCGTAGTTCCATTCCTGCGCTAGAGGGACTTTTTGTGTTTTATTTTTAATTGTACTAAATAATATAATTGGTTTTGAACTGTTTGATATCACAGCTTTCAATGTTAGGACACGTATGTGAGATGGCACTGAGACTCAGATTCTTTAATAATAAGTTGTTGTATAAAAAGCTAATGAAGCACCATTACTTCATCTGAAAGTGGCACGAGGAAAGATATTTAAATCATTACAAACAAATGTGCCATAATTACTTAGAATGATGCTCATTTATAATAATCGTAATTATTATGATAGCTATAGTAATAGTTTATTATGTTGCACTTAAATGGAACGAACTATCCAGCCCACACACATCGTTCATAGCAGGACCTAATAGTGCTAGTACGATTATAAAAGTGTGTATAGAATTTGTATAGAAACCTTTGTATAGAACACAGAGTCCTTTTTTTAAATCATAGAAATCTCCTGATTGTGTTAAAAGCCAGACCTGGAATTAGATTAATATTAAAAATCAAACGTGAAAATCAAACTGAATTCACAAATTTTAAACTCCAAAAACAATACAGATCATCTCTGAGGGTTTCATTTAGGTGTAAAATACCATTTGCTACATATTGTGCTGTTCACGTGACCTGCGTGAGAGGGTGTTGGCTTTTAAAGAGCGTGGAACTATGGCACAAAGCAATAACACAAGTTTAGAAAACAGAAGACAAATTATAATCACTAATAAGCATTTACAGTTTCAAGGCAACTCATTATATATCTGTTAAAGCTATTAGAACAAAAATAAATCTACCATTGACTTACAAATCGACAAATATCAGACTTCTTTAAATCTGGACTAATTATTCATAATGGTTAACATACTGTTAACATTATAGTTCATTATATCTCTTTTTAAATGTACTATTACTAACTGTAGCCCATCTCTATTTATCACTATTACCCTCCCCATTTATCATTGGTAACATCTAGACCAGGGGTCACCAACGTAGTGCCCGCGGGCACCAGGTCGCCCGAAAGGACCTCATGAGTCGCCCGCGGGTCCGTTTCTAAAAATAGCTGCATAATTTGCATATTTATATTTATTTGTTTCCTACTTTGTTGAATGATTGTTGAAAATGATTGTGAGAAATCATTTACATGATCAGTATCTTCACATAGATGAATATCATTCATTATTAATAGTAACATGTCATTACAGGTTATAAATGTGTGATTTCACAAGTGTGTATTAAACTGGTCGCCCTTCACATTAATTGGTACCCAAAAAGTAGCTCTCGGTTTCAAAAATGTTGATGACCCCTGAACTAAAGACTGAAATGCACTTGCTTCAGCTATAAGACAATATTCGATGTCTCTATTTAACCTGACTGACTGTTCTGGGTCACTTATAAAAGAATCTGGACTGCCACACTGGGACATCGAACCCACGACCTTCTAAGGTGACACTTGTGCTTCAGATTAAATCAAACACAGATATAACATACACTTGTAATGTCAGTGTATGTCCTGGCAGTTTAGCGATTTTATTTATGATGTATAAACATTATAAATATTTTTTGTAAACAGTAAAAACCTTTATGAACGTTATAAAAGTTTGTGTACAGGAAAATCTCAATCTCACATAGGTCGCACGCTTTCATTATTATTCACGGAGGGGGAAGGAAGGTGGGATCAACTTCACTACACACAAATTATGAATAAAATTAGGAAATATATTATTTTACTTTAACATTTCCAAATGTAATTATGTGCCACTAAACAAGCATCAATACTTAAGTAGTAATACAATAATCTTAATAAAATATTAAATCATTTATCATGGGTGACACTGAGGCTTAGTGATTAGCACTGTCGCGTTACATGAGTTTGATTCCCAGGTAAGAAGATCCGAGGCTTTCTGTGTGGAGTTTGCATGTTCTCCCAAAAGCCAATAAACCGACTACAGGCTACAGAGAGTAACTGTGTAATTATTAGAGCTAATTCGCTTAAGATTCAGATCATTTTTATAATTTGGAATATAAATGATAAACGTATAATTTAGGATACGTTTAGAAAAAAAAAAGTTCAAAACTGTGTAGTGCCAGTTGCTGGCCAGGTCGGATTGTTTCGGCTACTGCAGTTTTGTCACATTAAATCATTTTAAATAATTAAAAAAACAGAACAACAGATATTAAAGTAATTTTAGAAACTTTATACAACATGCACATTATTTTTGTTTTAAATCTATCACGTGGAGCTGGATGGAGCGACACGGTGGCTTTAACGATTAGCACTGTTGCCTTACTGCAAGAAGACCAGAGTTCAATTCCTGTTTTTTTTCCGTTTGCATGTTCTCCCCGTGTCCCTAAGTTTACTCCGGGGTGTCCGGTTTCCTCCCACAGTCCAAAAACATGCAGGTAAGACAAAATTGAAGAGACGAAATTCTTTATGACTGTGTGTTATGTGACCCGTGTATCGTTTGATATTTTGTGCACGATGAATGAACGTTTCCTGTCATGGATACGACCGAGAGTTTAAAAGCATGATGTTAAAATGCTCAAAATATAAATAAATAAACAAACGTGCGACTGGAAAGTCTAAATTTTAGTTAATTACACCCAGCCAAGCTTCAGCTTTGATTTCAGTCAACCTGGGACTGTAAATCTCACTTATGCTTTAGTCGTGTTTCTAAAGTAATCCTTACACATGATCAAGACTAAACTTTAAGGTTTAATTGACTAGGTCAAGTCAAGTGTTTGACCGTGGCACTTTGACAAGGGTTTTGTTTATTTCAGCTACACAGGTCATTGTCAGTTTAATAATGTTGAGTTGGAGCTCAATAACTTGACCGTAAAATCGTATTCCTTTAAGAAACAGACATTATTGTTCCTGTTGGGATGCTGTATGTCCACGTATCTCTCTCTATTCGTTTATCGTTTGTTTTCCCAGTTCCTGGGGTAGGATGTTAATGTTTGGAGCAGAGTTTTCCGTCCGGATGGCCTTCCTGACGACAACCACCAGTAAGTGGTGAGAACTTATGAGACTACTGGACAATTTCACATTTCCAGTCAACCTAGTGCATGTTTTTGGACTGTCTGAGGAAACCGGACTACCCGGAGGAAACCCACGCTGACACGGGGAGAACATGCAAACTCCGCACAGAAAGTCTCCAGCCTGACCCGGAGATCGAACCCGGGACTTCTTGCTTTTAGGCGACAGTGCTGAACCACTCAGCCACCGTGCCGCCCCCTGTCGCAATATCATATACGTGAATAATTTCTAACTGAAGTTTATCTGCAGCGCTACAACTGAACATGTTCGAGCACATAAAATCAACTTCCTGTATGTGTAGGTATGTCTGATTAAAAAAAATGTAAACAGAATAACCTCGTTCCTGACCGCTTCACAATGTTTACAGTTCACAAACCAAGAACACAAACGTAATAAAGAGGAAGAGAAAATGGAAGAAAAATAAGAGCAACTTTGTTTTTGACCTCTGGGCTCATAGTCTCAAATTCGATTTGAGAGCAGCTGCTAAGAACTGAACACTACAACAAACCGGACCCCCCCCCCCCCCAAAACACACACGCACACGCACACACACATATATACACACACGTGCATACGTACATTTACCCAACTGTGCCAAGTTGATGTAAAACACAAAACTAAAAACAAATTGAGCAAACAACAAAAGAAAAGTAGAATTAAAACCAAAAACTTTAAACATGCATCACGGACAGAGCTGGCTAATAGTCAATGGCATGTCACGGCATGCAATGCGTTTAGTGTGACAGTAAACGTTTCGGCAACCTGACATGCGTGGCAACGACGGCACACTGAGAAGTCATAATATAAAGTGTAAAGAAGTTTACGTTTATAAAAGTATCCAACGGTAAGAAAATCATCAACATGTAAACACTGAGTGAGCTTAAAGAGAGCTCGAGAGAGAGCAAGAGAGAGAGAGAGGGAGAGAGAGAGACAGAGAGAAGGACGCGAGAGAGATATACATACATGGAAAAGAAGACTTCTATCCAGTTATTTACAACAGTCGTGATCTGTTCTTTCTCGGAAACTTTTTCTTCAATCGGTTCCACACATCTGGTTCTGAGATCCGGAACAAATGCCAAGTTCGGTTCATTTCTCTGTGTTCACGACGTGAAAGAGAGAGAGAGAGAGAGCGAGAAAGAGAGAGAGATAAAGAAAGAGACCCTGACAGATAAAACGCTCGTAATGGAAGTAAATCGGGCCTGGCTGGTCCCGTCTGACTACGTGTCTTCATTGCCCATAGTGCAACGTGAGAGAGAGAGACAAAATAAAAGCCTCTTCACATCACTGGAGATTTAGAGAGAAAGAGAAAGATACGAGAGAGAGTATCAGATCTGGGTTTGAATCGGCTGTCCGGGGGGTGTATACGGAGGTGGCGCAGGCAAAGGTTTGATCCCTCTGGTCCTCATGTAGGACAGGAACTGGTCTGGGATCTCAGCCAGCACATCCTTGGCCAATCGTGCCATGCTGAGCACATGGTTGCTGGTCCGGTCGATGTAATCGCGAAACGGGACAAACTGGGAGAGAGACAAACACACAACGAGGAGATTTTATGATGTTGCTATATGAGAAAATTCTTACCAATCATCGCACCGGAAACGTGTACTCACTACTGCCCACTAGTGTGTGTTCACTAGTGTGTGCAAGTGTATGTCTCACTGCACAGACTGGAATAAATTCAGGGGGAAAATCACTGCTCTGTTTTAAACAGTTTTCTAAACCAATATCTCTCTCTCTCTCTATTCGTTTATCGTTTGTTTTCCCAGTTCCTGGGGTGGTACGTTAATGTTTGGAGCAGAGTTTTCTGTCCGGATGCCCTTCCTGACGACAACCACCAGTAATTGGTGAGAACTTGTGAGACTACAGGACAATTTTAAATTTCCGGTCAACCTAGTGCATGTTTTTGGGCTGTGGGAGGAAACCGGAGTACCCGGAAGAAACCCACGCTGACACGGAGAGAACATGCAAACTCCACACAGAAAGTCCGCAGCCCGACCCGGGGATCGAACCCGGGACTTCGTGCTGTGAGGCGACAGTGCTGAAGCACTCAGCCACCGTGCTGCCTTTTCTAAATCAATATATATTATTCATTTAAGTTAGCATCATTATTATTTTACTACTCTGTTTTAGAACTAAAAGTCTACCTCTGTTGGCTTGTTGTGTAGTTTATTTATGTGCTCATGCTCATTTGTGTTTGTGTCTACATGGAGGCGTGTGTCCTGTATATGTGTGAGCATGCGTGCTCCAGTGTGCGGTCCTGTGTGTGTATGTGTGTGGGGGGATTTATGGGACTGTATATTAGCCTGTGAGTATCCGTGTGTGTGTGTCTGCATGTTTGTGTTAATGCGTGTTTGTAAGCATCCATGTGTATGTCTGTTTAATGGTTTGTGTATGTGTATCCATCCGTCTATTATGTAGTGTTACCAGCACTTAATCCTATTCAGGGTCAAGTGTGTGTGTGTGTGTGTGTGTGTGTGTGTGTGTGTGTGTTTGGAGTCTGTGTAAAATGCCCTGTACCTGAACAATGTCCCTCTCTGCGTAAATGCCTCTGGATGAGATTCTCTCTTCATCTCCATCCAGCTCGATCATTGCTGCAAAATTAATCATATTCATGAGTACACAATTGGCCCACTTGGGTGGCACAGCAGTCTATTACACAACGTTGCAGTGTGTGTGTGTGTGTGTTTCCTTTTTTTCTCCACACCGGCGATGGCTTATCCCTGCCAGGCTGATGAACATGTGTGTGATTTGTAAGACTTCATGGACTTTCCCTCCCCATTGTACAGACACTTTATAGAAAGATTACACAGAGGCTTCACACCGAGAGCTACAATGAAGCAGAAGGCTGCCAACAAATTACATTCAGTCACCCACCAGGATGCCACGACGGGAGAAAGCAAGGAAAGTCAGAAAATAATTGGGTAATAATGTACAGACTGAAGACTGAAGCTCTTAACCAAATGTTACATTCCACAAAGATGTGAGACAGACCAAGCAAAATGAAAACATACATAACAGGAGGAATGCAGAAACGTCTTACCGTCAAACTCCGCTGGTCCGACACCGACAATAATAATCGACATAGGAAGACATGAAGCCTGAAAACAACAAACCAACATAATTTTAACCCAAACCTTTAACAAGAAAGTCATATTCTTGAAGATAAACATTAAAATCAGTTTTAACCGAATGATTTTTCTTTACACAATTGTTGTCATGTGATTTTCATTGTGTTGCTGCTGTGTGAGTTACATGGTGGGACTTTTGTGTAGTTTCAGGACGATCTGTGATGTCATTAATGGTTTGGTTGATTCTCTCCTCACATCTATGTTTTATTTAA
>JAOTRQ010000009.1:396555-407983 GCA_028565875.1 Hoplisoma paleatum | reverse complement strand
ACCAATGGAATTTGGCCGACTAGTAATTTTTTCGGTCGACCAACGAATAATCGATTATTTGCGGACAGCCCTAGTTTTTTGGACTGTGGGAGGAAACCGTAGTACCCGGAGGAAACCCATGCTGACACAGCGAGAACACGCAAACTCCACACAGAAAGCCCTCAGCCCGACCCGGGGATCGAACGACTGTGAGGTGACAGTGCTGAACCACTCAGCCACTGTGCCACCAAGGAACACTGTTCCTAACAGTAGTGTTAACGTGTGGTGTGTAAATGTGTGTTTAGTCTCTGAGATGAATCCTTCCTCTGATTCATTTCTCAGAGCCGCTCGTATTCTTCAGTACGATTGAGTCAAACCTCTGATCGCCCATCCTTAGAGATAATGTCTCTACAGAACATCCTAATTCTCTTTAAAGTCTTTTAACGGCTCGCTCATTATTCCTCTAATTGCATCAGTCCATCTTGTTGCTCGTGTCGTTTTGTTCTTTTACTTTCATATCTTTCAATCATGATTGTTTTTTTTTGGTTCCTAACGGTTCTTGTAATAATGTTTCTCACAATGAAAGCTTTGTTCTGGATTTCTAGACTTCCTGTCAGACCAGTAAGTCACAGTCTTGTCACAGCTTTTTAAAATCCATCCATGCATGTAGTTTTTTACCACCGCTTTTAATGTATTAGGGTCACATACTGGGCGGATACATAAAACACTTGAACAGGTCACCAGTCTGTTACAGCGTACAGAGACAAACACATGCACAGGACAATTTTAATAACTCTAATGAACCTGACTGTATGGTTAAGGACTGTGGGAGGAAAACGGAGTATCCGGAGGAAAACAAGCAGACATGGTGAACAAACAAACTCCACACAGAGATTAAACCCTGGACTTCTTGCTGTGAGGCGACAGTACTATACCACGTTGGTTTGGTGTGTGTGTGTGTGTGTGTGTGTGTGTTCCCAGACTCTGTATAGCTTTCCCTTCGGAGTAGCAAGATGGCTAACTGTAACTGTTTATTTATTTCTTGCAGTTTAGTTTAGCACATCACCTCATTTGTAATTATTCACTTCCGGCTGCTACCTAGTAAAGGTGTTAGATTGAGCCCGGCACCTCTGCTGAGACCTTTTTTTACCATGGGAGACGCTAACGGGGTGTAAAAATGCTAATTTGGCTGCTGTACGTGTTTCTCTGCGGATGGGAGATTTATTTGCCTGACATAAGATGCCTCTGATTAAATCACAGAGAATTCTTATTCATCTATACTACGGTGGATTAATGAATGAGGACAGTCTTGCATACGGAGTGTCGAAAGCACAGGTGAGATTTTAATTTGGGAAGTTCCGGATCCCAGGGCTGGTGTGCTAGCAGAATAGGTCAGTGAACCTAATTAATATGGTTGTCTAATTAACTGGGGTTGGGTTGGTCAATGTACTTAGTACTTAGATTCTCTCAGGTTCGAGTCTCAGACGATTGGCCCTCGAGCAAGACCCACAACTTGTCGTATTATTTGTGAGTCACATTCGACAAAGATGTGAAAAATGTAAATGTATTTAACTGTTTAATTACACATTAACACCGTGACCCTGACCAGGATGTGATTTACCATTATTTCCAATTATTACATTAATATTTTTCAAGTGCTTCTGCTTTATTTGCTACACATTTACCAAGACATGCAATTTATTTATTTATATATAAACACAATATATTTATATTGCTCTATGGAACAGGTAACGTTGCTGTGGGCTTCAAACTTTATCAGACATTCCAAAAAATGCCGAAGGTGAAATAAAGAATGCATTTACATGTAAATAATGCTGATGTAATATCCAGAGTGCATTCCAGTCTTACACCCACGATGTGGTGAGGTTTTTTTGGTGGGTGGGGGGGTTGGGATAGACCTCTGACCCGCCTCCATCCTGTTCTGAATAAAGTGGTTACAGCAGATGATAGAAGAGTACTAACAACGAGTTCTTCTGAAAGTCATTAATTTCTCATTAGATTTCCCAGGGTAGATTACAAGAATGATGAAGAACAGTAAGAAGACAAGAGTCCAAACTAATTACACTAATTATGGTTCAGTGTTGAGGTTCTGATAGATCCCGGAGGTTTCGAAACGACAGCATCCAAACAGAATTTATGAGCTTTCTGATCTAGTACCATCGAAAGATTTTTTGGCAACCTTCAGCATCTCCAGCATTCTCAAAGATGTGATATTACACATGATGTAAACTGTCAATCAGATGTTTTACTGTCGACCTACAATTGCAAATGATAAAATATGCCTGAGGCCAATAAAGAAGAAGGTACCCTGATGGGTGTGGTAGCCTATTTGAGTTCTTTTACATTCTCTGAGTTCTCTCACACTTTCATTATATATATATATATATATATATATATATATATATCTTTGGACCACTACTGATCCCCCTGTAGTTTCTCAACCGTGTTTATACATAGTAGGTTATATAGTAAGTCTTTCTTCAGCCTCCACAGTGTTTTGGGATTCTTGTGTATCGACGGGAAGGACATATTTGTGGACTGTGGGAGGAAAGCAGAGTACCCAGAGTAAACCGACGTAGACCCGACTAGGGGAAAACTCTGCACAGAAAGCACCCAGACCGACCCAGGAATCGAACCCCGGGACTTCTGGCTGTGAGGTGACAGTGCTAACCACTAAGCCACCGTGCTGTGTATAACATATTTCCATGTCTTATCTAAAAAAGGTCTTTATATCGAATCCGGTGTGCTAGCATGCTTTACCGCTGCACTACCTGAATGCAAAGCAATTATGTCTTCTGATGGCTTAAAACAGAGACGCGGAATAACCGAGATCATTACATGAAACACTTGTTAAGTCGCGGCTCTCCTCGGTCAGGAGCGAAATAAAATAAAACTACACCGGAGGAGATGTAGATTAAATGCATATTGAAAGTGTTTCATTAAAAAGAAATATTGATGCACACCACAGCATCGAACCTGTTCAAGAAAGTGATAGGTGTGTGCAAAGATTACAAAAAAGATCACGTGCACAAGAGAAATTAAAAAACGAAACTCTAATTACTTAAAGTAATCACACCTCGACAGTGAATGCTGAGCAATTAGAACTTTTCCAAACAAACATCTGATGACCGATTGAACGCGGCATTAAAAGTACTAGCATGCATCCTGAAGATTAGCAAACACGGCTCACTTGTGAAGCCTAATGAGACCTAATAACATTCATAACAAGGACAATCATCAGAGGAAGTTTACGGTACGATGACCCTTATGACAGGTTTCTTTCAAAGCCCGATCACAGCCCACATCGTTTTGTTATAAAGTCCATTGTTAGTGGTCTGGCAACGCAAAATAAATATGATAATTTTTACAAGAGAGTGAAAACAACAGCGTGAAAATCAGCATTCACATAAGAAGCGACAGGATTGTAAATGTTCTCATTTAAATAAATATATAAGTATAGTTATAAAAAGTTATATAGTTATAAAAGTGTCAAACGATTAATGTGAACATTTTACGTGATGTAGAAAAAACACAGAAGTAAAAATTTAGGTAAGAAAGAGAACTTATTATCAGTAATACAAACTCTTTTAACTCTTTTAGTAAAAAAAAAACGTTATCCAAAACAGCTTACGGTAGTTACATTATACAGTCTGAGCAATTAAGGACTAAGGACCTCCCTCAAGGGCCTAACAGCAGCAACCTGACATTAGAAAGGTTTAAACTGACATGCTTTAGATTTCTAGTCCTGTAACTTAACCACTAAGCAACAGCTGACCTCGGTTGCCTCTGCATACTGATCAACAGCTTGTTGGGCCCTTGATCGAGGCCCTCAACCCTCAACTGCACAGTCATGTAAGACACTTTGCATAAAGGCGTCTGCTAAATGCTGAAAATCTTAATTTAGATGTTCAGTTTGTGGTTTGCTGCTGGCAGCACAGTGACTGGGTCCTGGGTTCGATCTCCAGGCTGGTGTGGTCATGGTCCGATTCATGTGGGGTTTACACGTTCTCATCATATCTCACCGTGGGTTTCCTCGGTGTGTGTGTGTGTGTGTGGGGAATCTTATTTCTTGCCATTAATGAAACCAAGATGTAAACATGATGTTAAAATGCGAATATGAAACATCAACTTTAAAAAGAAAATGATTAAATCACAGCATATTCATATGCACTTTCATTAAATTAACATCATTAGAGATATTTGGTCTTCTGGCTCTTCAATACCATCAAATCTGGCCACCACAGTCATATAAAAAACATAAATAAAAAGATTCTATCTCACTTTAAGAACCTCGAGTTCTTTTCTAACTACATTATCGTCTGCTAAATTAAATGATGCAGAATGTGATCTCCCTCATCGTCAGCTCGCACTACAGCAGGTCCGAAAGAACGGAAATACACTTGTAGGACATGCTGTTTGATTGAGAAGATAAAATAAGCTTCACGGCCCCTAAGGAAATCTCCGGCGTGCTCGAGATGCCGACCTGCTGTGAAGAAAATCATTTCGATTCTAAGCATGAGTGGCACGAGCAATGGGACGAGGCTTAAACGTGGTCAATAATGCTCAGACTTGTCCAAACACCATCTCACAGCTCCGATCATGGCAAGAAAATAAAATGTTTTTTTTTTATTCTAAATGACAGACTTCAATTAAACAAAAAAGAACATCAGAAACACACAATATGGCCAAAAGTTTGTAAACAGTAATTCGAATTCTTCTGCTCGGGTGTTTCGGCTCCTGATCAGGGTGTTAAAGTAAGTACACCGTCGGGTCACGTGATATGTACATTTTCAGCATTTAGCAGACACCGTTATGCAAAGCAGCTTTTAAGGAATGTTAGCAATTACAAGGAATATTATTTCTAACAAATTGAGAGTTAGGGGCCTCGCTAAAGGGCTTAAAAGTGGTAACTTGGTGGTAGTGGGGCTTGAACCGGTGACTTTCCGGTCCAGTACCTTAACTACTAAGGCACCATTGCCACTGCCATTATAAGTCCTGGTTAATATCTAGAATAGTCACCGGAAGCGTGCAGGTCAGAAAGCGGCTATATGGGACGGGAGTTGCTATCTGGAGCCATGCTGACCGCAATGCTTCCAACTGCTGCTCAAGAAGATGTGGAAGAGGGTCCATAGAGCCAACGCAACCATCAAGGTAACACAGATGCTCAATTGTGTTCAAGTCTGGGTCAGAGTGGTACCCGGAAGTCTTGGTCATGCTCTATCAATCAATGTGGATTATTTTCCTACTGGAAGATTCCATCCATCCCAGGGATGAAAATCAGTACGAGTGGTTGCAGAGATTCCTATTCAGACTGAGGTACCTGTCACACCTCATGTACCCACGGAACCAGCTCACGAAATGAAAACGTCTGCACCCAGGATCTGCTGAAAGTTGGAATTGATCATAATATGACTCAAAAGATCTCGTTTTCTAATTACACCAGCGTATGTTTGGATTCGATCTAGTTAGCAGGAGAAAGAACCTGTCGAATGGTCATTATAAGGTTGACCGACGGATTCGACCATGACCGTGAAGGATCGTTTGATGCAGGTGGATGAAAATGAGGGTGATGAGGATGAAATCGCCAACTTGAAGTGAACAGGTCGATTCTAACCACTATATGACCACTGTGGGGCACCGGGACATCAAAACAAGCCTTAGGTACGCAGCAAAGCCTCAGACATTCACCCTCAAAAACTGCAAAATACCAGATCAATCACACCACACACACACACACACACACACACACTGCAATCCCAATAGCACCTTGTGGCCTACCTGCTTGTTTTTGAGGTCAAGCGAGAGCTCGTAGTCAGAAGAGGCGGCATGACTGCAGGCCCCGTTCCTTTGCACCCTCAAGGGTGAGGAGGCGGTATGGTGCAGACTGGGTCTCCGGCCACCTCCCGCACCTCCGCTCCGTCCTCCAGGTTCATCGTTTTCGGTTTCTTTCATCCCTTGGTCCTCCTGCTCAACCCTCTCCTCTGTCTCCTGTTGTTCGGCTTCCGTTGATAGTTCCTCTTCCAAACTCTTATCCTTTGGTTCTTGCTCTTCTACTTCGGCTTCGACCACTGCTGGCTTCGGAGTGACTGTCTCCACATCTTCTTCTCCACGCCCCCCTCCTCCATCGGCTGGCGGAGTCGATACCCCTTCCTCCGCGGGTGGAGAAGGGACCTCGGGAGAGACCAGAGGGGGTTCTTCATTGCTGAAAGGAGAAAACGCAGGACAGTCAACCTCGTCCTTCAGCTCAGCCGGCACTGGGGAGCCCTTATTTCTCTGGTTCGTTCCTTTTTTATTTTGTGAGGAAGAGGACAAAGAGAGACGAGGGCACCCTGGCATCCAGTGCGAGGCAGGACGGCCACACTTTGAGAGGGACACACAGTGACTCGTGACGTACACACACACATACACACACACACAAAGACAAAAAGACACAGCCATGCAGTTCTTGGTGTGTGAGGCAGCAGGTGTATTTTTGTGTGTGTGTGTGTGTGTGTGTGTGCGTGTGTGTGTGTGTGTGTGTGTGTGTGTGTGTGTGCTGGAGCTGATGAGTGTATTAATGTGACCCGCACGCTGATGTTTGCACTTTGTCTGACTCAAGCCATCCAGCTGGGAATGGAGTGTAAACCTCTTTGTGTACTCTTGGGGAGGGACACAACAGCAGGAGAGCTTTTTTTCTCTTAGCGCTTTGCTGATATTACTGTGGGGAGAATGGGAATCGCATATGACATTAGAGAAGCTTCCGTCTCTATCTTTCTATCTCTCTCTCTCTCTCTCTCTCTCTCTCTCTCTCTCTCTCTCTCTCACACACACACACACACACACACATACACACCACTGTCTTTTCCAATTTATCTAACTCTCCCTGTATCCTTTCCCCATTTTCGCATGTGAAAATCAATTTAAGATCTTTTTTTGTAAACATTAATGATGTTGAGGAGTCCAGAACCTTTTAAAAGAAATACTTGCACTTCATGGAGTCGGAAGAATGAGGATCTGGATGAGCTGGAATCAAGATGGGACATATTGAAGAAGTTGAAATAAAGTGGACAACAAAAAAGGCAGAAAACGAAAGTCATGATGATGATGATGCAGGCGAGGATAAAGATTACGATGATGACCATGATGTTACCATGACAATACTACTGCTTCCTGGATGAAGGTGGAAGATGATGGTTATCGGGGTGATGGTAATGATACTTAAAAGAATACGAGTAAAGGGAGGAAGTAAAAGAAGGAAAGACTAAAGGGTTATAAAGGATGTGGGTGATGCTAATGATGATCACGTGGAGCTGTTAAAAATCGCATTGCAGATAAAAATCTAAACAGGAACCTTTTAAAAGAAGTGTTAGAAGAGCTGCTAAAAATGAGCAGGGTACGATTACTCAATGACAAATACATGGAACATCTTGATCTTGATCTGGAATCAAGATGTTTGTCGGGGGGGGGGGGATTGCGGGAACTTATTGTGGGATATTATATAAAAAGGTGAGAATGATGAAGAAAACTAGGATTAAATTACTTAAATGAAAATCGTCTACTACTACGACTATATTATTGTAACATTTACAAGTGTGGAAACATTTCTGGATAAGAACGTCTGCCAAAAGCTGCAAATGTAAATGTAAAATCATCAATCGAGCGATGAATAGCTATGAGAGAACATACAGAAACAAACATATGATAATAATGATGAGGTGATGATGATTCTACTGCTGACACTGATGAAGACGATGTTATAGTGATGATGATTAGAACGATACTAAGGATCAAGACATCATTTATGGATACAGAAGGCAAAGAAAAAAAAGGACAGACCTTTAAGCAGGAAAGATTTAAAGGTAAAAAAAATATTGTATAAGAAAAACGATTCTGAAACTAGATCATAGCGGTAATGAAAAAATAAATAAAAAACAGAGAGAAAAGAAATGGATGATAAACAACACAGACAATTCAGAAGCTACATTTATCAGTGAAAATAAAAACTCTGTGAAACAAATCTGTACTATATATATATATATATATATATATATATATATATTATCCCCAGCAGTAGAACTAAATTAAGGATGGTGGTGGTGGTGGTAAAGAGCAGGGACAGTGTAGCCTAGTGGGTAGAGCGTTGGGCTGTGAACCCAATGGTTGGGGGTTCAAGTCCACCCACTGGGTCCTTGGGTAAGACTCTTAACCCTGTCTGCTCCAGGGGGTGCCGTACTGTGACTGCGTACCTGCGCTTCCAGACAAGTTGGGATATGTGAAGAGAAACATTTCGTTGTACTGTACATCTGTATATGTGTAATGACAAATAACATTTGAATTTGTTTTTTTGAAATAAACTAAGCTAGCCTACTAGCACTAGCATTTCAGGATTCGTTTACATTTACATTTTCAGCATTTAGCAGACGATTTTATCCCAAGTGACTTACAGCAGCGATGAGATTTACATTTCATTTACTTTTCAACATTTAGCAAATACCTTTATCTCAAATAACTTTTGAGATAAGTGGCAATTTGATGGTAGCTGAGCTTAAACCGGCGACCTTCTGATCTCTAGCCCATTACCGCAACCAGTAAGCCATAACTGAACCTATCACTGGTTACTCGTCGGATTACTAGTCCTGTACTCATACCACTAAACTATGACTGGCCCCAATAGTCAAATCTCCAGAAGAACTATCGGTTTCTGAAGACTTGATGAGAAGCGAAAGTGTTCTTTTAAAATGTGTTCTTGCATCGTACTGCGTAAAAAACAAAGCAACTACAAAATGTAAAAGTTATTTTAATAGCGATTGTGTTGATAAAAGGGAAAACAATAAATAATTAAATACAACCATAATTAAATGATCCAGTAAGGTTCGTTTGCTGGAGCCAATCTAAGAATTTCTGATAAGTTGCTGGCACACAGAGACACCCTGGATGCACACACACACACACACACACACACATATACAAAAATCTGGTGTCTCCAATTAACCTGAAACGTTTTTGGACAATGGGAGGAAACCTCACTGAATCCTCATCTGAGGATCAAAGCCAAGACCTTCCTCATTGATCATTTCACCTTATATCCTCTGTTACCCATCCATTATAGTATTCGTTATAATCCCATCTTCACTGTCATTGCCCCTCCCCTTTTACCTCCATACTCTTCTTCTTAACTTCTTAATACCCCCCCACACAGACACACACACACCACCACCACCACCAGATAGATAGAGACAGAGGATAGATACGGAACATAAAATCATAAAAGGATTAGACTATTTAAAACAAAATGCAGAACTCGTATTTGTATGTTTGTATTAAGTCGAGTATTGGTACAATCGTTCTCCAGAGGTTCTATAATAGCAAAGATGTGGATGATTCTAAAGTTCCTAGAGGCACATTCACTTCAGAAACCCGTGAGCCCTGATGCAAATCACTGCTTCACTCAGCACTTGTTTTAAATGATGCAGTAAAATATCAGCTCAGATATACGAACACAAGGCCGCTCAAGTGGTGCAAGAATACATCATATCGAGTTCCAGCTTCACTGAGCAAGGATCGGTCCGTTGTTCATACAGCTAGAGATGCTGCATTGATAGATACTTGATTGATGGTACTGTGACAGAGAAGAGAAAAGAATTGATTAGGGTGTGTCTCTCCGAACACAGTGCTGAAATGCAAACGGCCATTATCCCGTAGCTTCGTTCTCTACAGGGTCAGTCTTAGAAAACGAGGAAGCGAGATGCAGTCTGCAATCGGACATCAACGAAAAAAAAAAGAATGAAAATATGAGAGGGATTTGTGGAGTATCAAATTCAGAAAGCTCCAGATCTGCATTTATTTAAATTTACTACCATGTTTCGCTTTTAAACTTGTGTTAAAGTTGGTAAGTGCTGACAAATAGTGAAAATGGGCTTCTCAGAAAGTCAAGAATGCTAATAAAATGTTAGCTTTTTGCTTAACATGGCTTAACATTTGAGAAGAACAAGACATGGCATTAACTCGTCGTTCCATCCATCCATTAACTTCCGCTTGTCTGGGGTTTGGATCACGAGGGCAACAACCGAAACAACAAAAGGGGTCCAGACGCTCTACCTAGGCTCCTTCGAGGCATTTCCAGACCTAATCTTGCCAGTGTGTCCTGGGTCTCCGAGGCCAAAGTCTCCTCCCAGTTAAATTTTCCTGTCGTGCCTCCCCAGAGTTGACATCCAGGACTCATCTTGACCAGATGCCCGGACCACTTCGAATGGCTCCTCTCGACATGGAAGTAGTAGAGCTTTAATTAAACCCTCTTGGATGACCGAGCTTCTAAGTCTATCTCTCAGAATTCAGACACCGTTCTGGGAACTCATTATGCATGGTGCATATTAGCATCAGCATCAAATCTCAAATCAAATCAAGGTTCATAATACAACCAGCCACGAAATACATTTCGGACCGCTCAGTCACGACGGTGATTAAGGAAATTAGTCAAATCAACACGATGAGGAATTTAACAAAACATACATTTACATTAAAATGGAAATTTCTTCTTTTTCTTTTATGTCAATGCACATAAAGAGTTAGCGTGACCTTCACACTAAAGAACCTTCCAAACTTCACCATCATCTTTAATCACAGATGTGCAGCATGTTTACAATGTTTTCATTACCTTACTCATGTTAACTATAACAATTATATTCCTCTCAGCAGATGTTGAGACCAAAGCACCAAACGTTACAGATCAAATACTGGCAGCTTCTAGAAGAATGAATTTGCTGAGCACGTCAAATTTATCAAGGGATTCAACATTTGCACACCCCTGTTAATACCAGACCGGCAAATCTTATTAAGCCCGGGCCATAAAGCCCTGATTTACTGGACTGACTGATTTTGATGGACTGTTTCTGAAGGTTAAGGATCTGCAAGAGATCTGTGGATTAATCTTACTGACACTCTGTAGTTCCTCCAGTTTATGGACTTTCATTCCACCCGATGTGCCGTGTGGATGAATCGTTATGTATTGATCAGAGTTCTGCTTTCATCAGCTCAACCTGGACCGAGCGGTCCGATGGCCGATACAAACTTCAGAACTAAAGTTTATCTGCTACACAGATTGCGGATCATTCTGAAATGCTCAGTGTATCACCCGCCATCTTGAAACACTACACTAAACACACACAGGATAAAAGTGATTACATACATACGTGATTACATACATACAGCCCAAATTCTATTGAAGTTGAAATAAAACAAAGTATTTGACACCCATTCAACTAATTCAGATTCACTTCTATGGTTACAGGAGTATGAAATGAAGCCGTTTGGCATGCAGACGGTTTTAATAAACATTTATGGAGGTGTGTCGCTCTCAGGATCTCAGTGAATTCCAGCGTGGAGAAAGAACTTTGACAGGATACCACCTGTACATGTACATGGGTGTGAACAACGCCGAGAGGGCTTATCT
>JAOTRQ010000009.1:279707-293710 GCA_028565875.1 Hoplisoma paleatum | reverse complement strand
CAGTAGTCACACACAAGATCCCTGTAGAGATACAGGGTTGGGGAAAGACCTGGCAACCTACCCTGTAAAATGTAATTACCGAGATACTCTGGGGATCGGTAGCGGTCCACAGAGTAACCCAGGGTCGAAGTCGATCGAAGGGTAAAATAGATATATAGAGAGAATTACTAAACCAATTTGGCCCAGAATAAATCTCAGACATGTTTAAAGAATATAAACTCAGCAGATCTCTTAGATCCATGGACTCAGGTCAGTTAATCCAAACTAAACCTGGTGAAGCATCATTTAGTCGTTACGCTTCACTGAATTGGAACAGAAACATCAGAAGATATCAAATGTTCATTAAATATAAAACTGTTTAAGTCCAGGCTAAAATATGTTTTTTTCTCTCTCCTATGTATGACTGAGTTTGATTTTTTGCATTTACTTTTACGAGATTTTTATTTTTCGTTCTTATATTTATGTCTTTCATTATGCCGTGTTTTATTATTTGTAAAAATGTTTGAAACGAGCATTTCTGAGGTTCTAGATCTCAGGAATCTTTAATGCTTTTAAATATTTTAATGTTTTTTAAAATATTTTCTTCTGAAGTGAAGCACTTTGAATTGCCACTATGTATGAAATGTGCTTTACAAATAAACTTGCCTTGCCTAATATTAATATCTGTCCTTGAGTTGAATACAAACAACGCCAAACAAATTGAAAACTAATTGCAGAAGCACCATCATCGCCCGTGGATGTTTAATTGCCGGGAAAATAGTTTGTCAAAGTAATACAGAGCTTGACAGAGCAAACCAAAAAAATCTTATCAACTGTAATAATGGAAACGTAACAAGTAATATGTAAGTTCAGATGAAACAAAAACAGATCAATACAATTTGGTAAATACATAAGATTTCTCTTTATTGTTTTGTTATGCTTGTGTTCAAAATATATGTATTTTAACTGTGTGTGTCTCTTCCTCAGGCCAGAAGCTCCAAAGATAATGAGATTCCTGGACGTGATGGACCGGTGGGGGTAGGGCAGGCTGGAGTGATCAGAGAGTGCTCAGGCCGTGTGACCTCTCAGACAGACGGCCCAACATCAGTACGTAAAGGTAACGCATACACACATGCTTTATTGTTTACACAGGAAGTGACCTGTTTCAGTGATGTCGCGGCTTGACTATACGTGAGATTCCACCAATGCTTCAGATGTATCTACTGATCTTTGAAGCACAAAGAGGTCACATTTAATAACTTGCTGTAGAGATTCAGGGCAGAGATGAAGGTACATCATATAGTGGTGTGAGAAAAAAAACTAAGACTTTTGAAGGCTGAGCAATTAAGAGTAGACTAAGACCATGTGTGCTCAATAAATATTGTTGACCAATAAGTTGTTGGGGGTTACAAATGGTGCAGGTGGTCTCAGAGCTAAATAGTACTTGATTTTTTGGTCCTTTTGGTACAGAGGTTGCATGTTCATCTGTGCCTGTGTGGGCTTGCTTTGGGAATTTATAAAATGTCTAAAAGTGCAAATGTGTGTATGTTTTCCGTGTGATTAATCGGCATCCTGTGTACAGGTTGTTTTTGACATTTGAATTCGATCCTGAACAGAGACCGGGATAAAGCAGCCATAAAACAGATCATAAATAATTTTTACATTTGTGTAAATACATTTTATAGTCTACACTGCACATGATCTGGGTTTGATTCCTGTCTATGTGGAGTTTTATTTATATTTGCAGCATTCAGCCTTTATCCCAAAAAATACAGTACAATTGGAATATACAGTCTGAGCAACTGAGGGTTAATGGCCATGCCCAACATCAGCAACCTGGCAAAAGTGGGGCTTCATTAGATTTCTAATTCGGGACTGAATTGAGGTTCAGTGGCCGAACAAGATCAACTTGGTGGTAGTAAAGCTAAAACCAACAACCTGCTTATAACTAACCCTGCAACTAATTAATCACTAACCCACCAGTGGCCTCAGATTCACAGCGATGGAAAGAAATAAGGTACTTTTGAAATGCCTTTACTTTTTTTCTCTACAACATAATCTAGAGGTACAAGGTGTGGCCTGGGATTCTCCACTAGAGGGCGATGAATCGAGTCTGAGTGTCGATCCAGAACCGTTGTACGCTGTCCCACACAAAGAACACAGATTTAACTTTGAGGATTTCATCCTGCACAAGATGCTGGGAAAGGGAAGCTTCGGCAAGGTAAAAATTATTTTTACATCACAGTTGATGGAAAAAGCCCTGAATAGTAATGGAAAAAACTCCAGTGTCATGCTCAGAGCTCTGACCTTAACCCCATTAAACAGCTCTGTTTTTTAAGGATTTAACCATTGACTGTAAATCAGGTTTTTCTTGTCACTCAACCTCTAATTTGCCTCTTTGACTGAAGTCATTTGTATAGCGCATTTTACGATAGACTGTCACAAAGCGAGAGCCTAAGCTGAGCAAACAAACTGATGGTGGGACTCAGGTCCACATATTTTAGACCTTAACTTGCAAATTGTGTGCATATGTTAAGCTTTTGATGAACTGAAATCTTTTTGTAACCTTTCATGTGCATGCATGCATTGTCCCTATGAAGAAAATGTTGTTTTAAATATAGGGTCATAATGCTAGTAAATAATAAGATAATTATTGGTTTGTAATTACTTTGAGGGTGTATTAAATTCCCATGAGGTAGATATTCATCGCACCAGTGAATTAATTAGGCTAAGTTTGAAGCATTATAATGTCTATATGAAATATAGAATAGACAGCAGTAATTATTTGGGAAAGTTTTAACACTTACTTTAAGAAGTTCTTTCTGTGTATGTGTGCAGGTCTTCCTTGCTGAGCTGAAAACTTCTGGACAGTTCTTTGCAGTGAAGGCTCTGAAGAAAGATGTGGTCCTGATGGACGATGATGTGGAGTGCACCATGGTTGAGAGGAGAGTGCTTTCTCTTGCTTGGGAGCATCCTTTCCTTACTCACCTCTACTGCACCTTTCAGACCAGGGTAACACCAACACCAACCTAAACACTCACAAATATACTTGTGTACATGCAGAGAACAGACAAAATAACTGGCTTAGTGGTTCAGCACTGTCGCCTCACAGCAAGAAGTCCCGGGTTCCATTCCCGGGTCGGGCTGGGGGCTTTCTGCGTGCCGTTCACAGAGCATTCAAGACTTGGATACGATGGGAAATAGAAAATCACACACACAACATTATGTGAACATTTTAATACAATTTACTTTCCATTAACATTTCATCTCAGTCAGGATCATGATGGTTTTGCACATGTAAAAATGTAATAATGTTTAAGTATGTTAAATGATTGCATATTTGAAACAATAATATATTTGGCTTCATGTGTGACAGGAGAACCTGTTCTTTGTGATGGAGTATCTAAATGGTGGAGACTTAATGTTCCACATCCAGACCTGCCACAGATTTGATCTCCCTCGTTCCACGTGAGATTAACATTTTTATATCTACATTTTTAAAAAAAGTAAAATTATTTTTATTGGACATTAATAAGTACTTCATTATAACGTAATAAGGTTTCTTTTAAGGCCTATAACTGTTTGTACTCTTTGTACTTGAAAAAGAAAGTTGGTAGTGGGTAGTACTGTCAGCTCATAGATCTGGCAATCTGGGTTTAATCTGCATCTGAGAACACGACAGTGTATAATTCTCTAAAACTCCAGTGATTTAAGAATGCAAGGGTGCTAAAAATACTGCTATTGATATGTTATTTCTAATATGTACTGACAATAAAGAGAATAATGTTAATTAGTAATAAGGTTTATAATAGAAATGTTTGAAACCCCAAGTTTTATCTTAATGTCTTTTTATCAAACATTTTTTTTTGTGTGTGGCTGTGTTAGGTTCTACGCTGCCGAGATTATATGTGGTTTGCAGTTTTTACATTCAAAAGGAATTGTGTACAGGTAAGCACAACCATTTCATTTCAATTATTCATTTATTTCATTCATTTTTCATTTATATACAAGTTATATATATATATATATATATATATATATATATATATGAATAAGCTTGTGCTAGTATTCCATCTGCGGTGTTGCTATCAGTGTGTATATACAACCATAGCATAGCCACCATAAACTATTGACCAGACAGCCTGGTGGTTGGAACTGTCCTTCAGTCGGTTGGTCTTGGTCCGGAGACTCTGTTGTCTCCTTTCTGCCAGCAGCAGACTAAAAAAGCTGTGTTGCACATGGGTGGGATCATCTGCCATGCTGAGGGCTTTACTAGTGAGGCGGGTAATCTAAGTTCTTAGAGGAAAGGAAACAAGGTGCCAACATTCTAGTAGTGCTAGAACATACTAACATACTGAAATTCTTCATTGCTTGTGTAATGGAACTGTCCACAATTTTGTGTACATTCAAATTTGCAATTTTTTCTTCAGAGACCTGAAACTAGATAATATCCTGCTAGATATCGATGGACATATTAAGATTGCCGACTTTGGCATGTGTAAGGAGAACATGCTGGGAGAAGCACGAACCTTCACTTTCTGTGGGACGCCAGATTACATCGCTCCTGAGGTGACGAAGTGTCTCTGGATATTTTGTTGACGTTAATCTGAACCGACAAAAGTAAACACATTACATCTAACACATCTATGCTGGTTTGTGTGTAGATTTTGCTTGGGCAGAAATATGGCATCTCTGTGGATTGGTGGTCTTTCGGGGTCCTTTTATATGAGATGCTGATTGGTCAGTCACCGTTCCATGGTCACGACGAGGAGGAGCTGTTCCAGTCTATTCGTACAGATGACCCATGTTACCCTCGCTGGCTGTCGAAAGATGCTCGAGACCTTCTTGTTAAGGTATTTGCTCAAAAGAAAATGGACGTCGAGAAGATATATTGTGAGATAAATAATATATCATTACGTACACACCTTCAAGACCAGGGTAACACCAATCAGCATTACCATAGGGTCACGGGGAATGTCCTAACCTTTCAATAAGCACAAGACACACACTTGTATATACTCACTAATTCACCTGTAGGGCATTCAATGTTTCCTTTTAACCTGACTGCATGTCTTTGATTGTTGTTTTGTTTGTTTATTCATGTCTTTCATTTTGGTTACATTGATGATAGCTAGATGGTAGTTATTCATTACACAATTTCATTTATATATGTCAAACACATTCATGTACAATCCAATTCACTTCATCTCACTTCTATGTTTTTGGACTTTGGGAGGAAACCTGAGCACCCAGATTAAACCCACAGAAAAACTTGTGCTGCTCACTTATACGTTGTTCACACTACAGGATTTAAGACCAAAAATCAGCTCAGAAAATTTCTCAGTGATAAAAAAAATCATGTATTTTGTGTGTGAAGGAAAATGAATACATTAATATGGTTTTTTACTTTTTAAGGCGTGCATGATATGCATATATTATCCATTATGAAGCGTGTAATCAATATATAATTAATCACAAGTATAATTGTATTTGTGTGAGTAATCTTTAATTCTTAATAAAGGTTAACCTTAACCCTCCTAACCAAACCTTAACCCTAATCCCCCACCCCCCCCTCAAACCTTACACACTCAGTCCTGGGAGCTGTAACTGCCTCGGGCGAAATAACAACTGCATATATTATTGGGTGGGGAAAACAAAGACTTGTTTTGTCTACCGCCGAGGACGCAAATAAGCTAAGGATGTTTGGACATAGAATAACAAGAGAAATGTAAAACTGCTTTACTGTGCATTTACTTTTCTGTATGTGAGTGTGTGTCACGATTTACATTTGAACCATAGGGTGTGATAGGTTGAATTTTGGGGCATAAAAAGTATCGTATACAAGCATCATCTTAATTATCATTATCATCATCTTTATCAACTTGCATGTTAATGGCTGATCTCTAGTATAAGATTAAAACTAAATAATAATTTCTTATTTAACATCCAGTGTCTGTGTGACTTTGTTCACTCTTAGACAATTTCAACCCCCGTTTGACAACCGAACAGGGACTGAAATGAGATTTTAAAAATATTTCATTCGACTTGCAGTGAGTGACGCTTCAAACAACCAATCAAAACATTAGATACAAGCTGTGGAAAAACTGTGGAATGTAATGTACAGTAGTTTCTCCCAGAATACTAAGGCACACATGCTTTATTCTAGTATTCAGGTACCCATATATGATGACTGACAAATAATCTTAAACTTTGTGCTAATAAGCTTCTCTTTCATGTCATCTTTCGTTTAGTTGTTTGTGCGGGAGCCAGAGCAAAGGCTGGGAGTGAATGGAAACATCCGACAGCACCCATTCTTCAAGGACGTAGATTGGATAATGCTGGAGAAACGAAAGGTGGAGCCGCCCTTCAGGCCGACTGTGGTAAGTTTAATGACCAGATCCAGTATTGTTAATCATTTAGCAGTAATCAGCATAGCATTTTTATGACTGTACTAAATACAATAGGCTCTGGCTGGCCCACATTCAACAATGATCGATGAATTTAGTTTAGATTACTTTACCATGTATCATGTTTTCAAGTGCTGCTGTGCTTTTATGAACCTGGATGTCATTAAGTGTAGTGATTATAAATAATATCCCAGCCAAATTAGTTTCATTAATCTACTTTAATTGCGACTTTTCCCATTTCTACAATCATATATGATCTACTCACAGCTTGTGAACTGATTTGTTTGATTTGACTGATTTGTTAAGTCACAGTGAATAATTCATTAAATTTACTCTCAACTACACTAAAAACTCAATGCAAGCAAGACATTAGCATCCAACATCAGTGTCAACATCTTACTTAAAAAATGTAAATAATTTGATTTTACATAAGTGAAAACCTGTCCACCAGTGGGGGAACTCCATGTACAACATCAGTCAATGATGTGGAAATACCTTCAGCATTTTTTTTAGATAAAAAAATAATAATTTTTACACATAGTCATTATTACAACATTGTTTTATACTTTACATTCTTTAAAGTATTCTTTTTTTTTAAGTTTGCCTGTTGTACTTGGCTTTGCTATTGGCATTCTGTCAATCAGCTTGCAGTATTTCCCAAAGATGCTAAGCACTTGCTGAACGCTTTGCGGTCCTACTTATCCCAAATCATGCCTACTGAATTTAGGTCAGATGATTATGGAAACCAGGTTCTCTCTTGATAACAAAAAAAACCCAGAATGGATTTTTATAGGAGGTCATTATGTGATCAGCCTAGGGCACCAAGGGAAGACTATTTTAGTTGTAATGTTTCGGGCACTAGAATAAGTGAGCTGGGGTGCAGCCGTGATCATTGGAACTGAGCATTTTTAAGCCATACTGCAGAAGTCTTGATAAGTGTTTTTTAAATGAGTCCAGGGGTGGAAAAGGGGCAAATTAAGTCAGTGCAGATTACGTACATTTCCTTGTTTATTGACAGGAATAGAAAAAAAAGGTTTTGAAGTGTGTATCCGATTCATAATATGCAGATATTTTCTTTGAGTCTCAGAATTCTGGGTGCTGACTTTCGTTCTCTTTCAGTTCTTGCAAGCTGTAAGTTTTAGAACTATAGTAATGAAACACTTTTAAATCTTTAACAAATGATCAATGTTAAATGGGCTATTTCTTACATTACATAAAGTGTTGTGGAGGGTTAAAGTTCGGGTTTCTGTATCTGTTCGTCTTGTGTTTTGTAAAGTTGCTTTGAGACAATGTCTATTGTAAAAATACAATAAATAAAGTTGACTTGACTTGACTGATCATTAAATTGATTCTGAGTTCATGATGTTTGTAGCATGTTTTGGTGTTTCCACTAAAGTTGTTGTGTGTTTATAGAACTCCCCGAGCGACTGCAGTAACTTCGACAAGGAATTCATTAATGAGAAGCCACGCCTTTCCTGTGCAGATCGCACCCTTATCAACAGCGTGGACCAGACTATGTTCAAGAACTTTTCCTTTATTAACCCAGGAATGCATCGTATGAAGAATCCCTGAAATATGTATTCACAGACACGGCATGGAACTGGATGTCCGTGAGAAGTTCACATTACAGACAAACTTAAATAAGACATCATCAAAACCTGCAGGAGAACCAACATGAGAACCTTTCTGCAATGCATTCCATGGAACATAATGCTCAATATTAATAAAATGTCAAATATTTTATTCTCTGTATACAATTTGCTTATTACATTAACTAATGTATGATAAATATAAATATAATTTGCCCATCAAATGGTAATGTGTTAATGATATTTTTGATGACAAATTAAAAGACAGTCTCCTTTTTCCTGGACTCTTCAAAAACATGATTATTATGTAGTTATTATTAACTTGAATAAAATGTTCTTTTATTTCTGACATAGGTACAAACTAGGCAACACTGTGTACAAAAATGTGCAGTATTGAAATGAAATACAAAATTATTTCCTAATCGCAGTGTATATAATAGATCAATAATGCAAACAGAAATTATCCTCACATAAATACATTTGGCTGGAAAATACTGAACCTGGCAACTTGTGAGTGTGATGTCAACTAGCTCAAGTGCACTCTGCTGTTTAAAGCTAATATCAAATCATTTAACATGAACTAATGATTCATGTGCACTGATTTTAACTGTATTGTGCTACGTTGTTACATCATACAGCTGTAGATCTATTATACAAATAATTTATTATAATTCAATTTCCTTCTTGCTTTCGATGGTGACTGTCACATTTTACTCCTCTCCGCACCCTTATCTCTCCAGCTGGCCTCATGCATCCTGTTCAATATTATACCAAAGAGACCCTTCTAACTCTGTTCCTCTAACTCTGTTCCTCAAAACAATAAACAAGAAAGTATGGAATTGATCAAATGGTCTCTCAATGCAAATGAGAGACCGCCTTCTTGAGGAGAAGTCTGGTTCGAGGGAACCTGCCTGTCTTGACAGAACTTTTGCAGTTGGATATGCAATGGACTCGTGAGAGAAGTGGCCGGTCGTGTGTCTGGTGAATCTGGCCGTAGAAGACATTGAAGATTTATACTTAATTGGAACATTGATTACAGGGTTTTTGCTGATTGGATTAGGCATTGCTCTGGTACATCGATGAATAAAAGAAATGAGGGCTGCAGTCCAAGGCCCCCCAGAAGCTGCCTGTCATGATTGATGTGGTGGACAGAGCTGTGGGTACTCAGACTAGGGCGATAAGCCGTGACGGGGGTACGATTATGAAAGTCTCAGCTCGGCAAAGGAAAGTGGACCACAAAGACTGTGATCGCGAAAATGGAATATGTTCGTATAATCTGTTTTGGACTTGACGAGTGCTTATATAAAAACTTTCTCCACAGGAGTGCAGTTACGAGGATCTTCCTCCGCTCACTCTAGACTTTTGCTGATGGTGCACATACTCTGGATTGTCTCCAAAGCTACTGCTACTCACGAATAGTCTCTGTGAACTGAGTTTGTAGTGACCTTCAGCCCCTCATTCCTCCATTACTTTTGTCAATCCTTGCTGGTCATGTCTTATTATGTGCTTGCATGCTATAGTTGTTGTTTTTGCTCGTACCCCACACAATGATATTCAGAATCAGGACCAAGTCTTTCTTTTTAACTTTAATCCCATTGTATTTGTACAACTTAACTGTATTCACTTTTCTTCTGACTGATAAGGCAGCACGCTTTGGCTTCTCTTGCTTTAGGAGATAAACATTTCAAGTCTTGTATGTCTTGTGCGTATATAGATCTGACCAATAAAGCATCTTTGAATCTTTGATTTCAAGGAAAGAACATTTCTAGCCTGTCTAGAGCTCGAGACACGGCGAAAAAAAATCAATTTATTAAGAGACTTGATTCTTGACTTCAACCAAACTAAATAGAGGTGAAAAGAATCCACATGTATAAATCAGCTTACAACAGTCACTGAATTCAGTCATGAGTTAAAAACCATGCACAAGAGTTCACCAATGTTAACATAGCAGGTAACTAGTTTAATATATTATCTTCTAAGCTATTCTGGCCCTGGTTTGATGTAGATGCTTTAGAAGCATTGCATAAAAGGACTACGTCTTTAACAACAACTTGAGTTGGATTGGTTTGGGGTTTTTTTTAGCTGTGAAAAAAAAGAGTTTAAAAAGAAAACTTACTGTATTTGATATCATCATGTTAATTTTAATGTAAATTTTAATAAATGGATTTTACTGCTGGCAAAATTATTGTATCCAAAATTTAATAAACAGAATGTGAATAACATTCTGGTTTATTTGTGGAAAAGTTGGCAAAATTTAAACTTACAGTTTCATTTTCCCATAGGAAGACCTATAATAGATAAATAGAAGCCCATTTTTGCACTATTAGAGGTATGCTAATTATGTAATAGCAGACGGAGTAAATCAAGCCCCCTGATTCTCAGCATGGAAAGTCACATGCAGTCACATTGGCCTTGAGTAGAGAATATGATTTCACCAGAAAAATCTAACTAAATAAATCCAAACCAAACAAACAAGGCTCCCCCATTTCTTTCTCCTGATACTCATGTTTACATATTCCACTCTACAAGAAGAAAGGTTTTTACGGTTGGCTTAGACTGCAATTAACCAGAAACATGACGAATAACTTTTGCACATGGCTTTGCATACATTTGTTTTCTGTCTGTGTAAGTAATCGAGTATTCAAAGGTATCTTTTACAAATAAAGTCTACAGGCACTACAGTGTGGCAGCTGGTAGACCTAGGGGTCAAAGCATATGTACATGATTCATTTTTGCTATGATCCCACAAACAAAAAATGGAGGCATGAAAAAATCAAGACAAGAAGCAAGAATTAGGTGCGTAACAAAAAAAAAACTGGAAAAAATGAAAAATTTGAAATGCAAAGACAACAAAAACATCAATTTAATCAGTTAATCAGTGATCAGTAAATTAGTGACACATTTAATCAAATAAGTTGCAGCCTAATGGTTAAGATATTGAGCTGGTCATTGGTCACATTGCAAAGTTGCTGGTAATGGGCCCTTAACAAGGTAACCTATGTAGATCAAGAATAGAAAAAAACTTGAAATAAATGAAGATTCATAAATCAGGGCCAGTAATACAATTATTAGAAGACGGTGGTACTGCTTTACAAAAACAGCAAGTAAATACTAAATACTTTAGAAAAAAAGA
Source organism: Hoplisoma paleatum (assembly GCA_028565875.1). Classification (NCBI taxonomy): domain Eukaryota; kingdom Metazoa; phylum Chordata; class Actinopteri; order Siluriformes; family Callichthyidae; genus Hoplisoma; species Hoplisoma paleatum. The sequence continues at coordinate 282,602 of JAOTRQ010000009.1, read as the reverse complement.
GAGTTTGTTTATAATATGGAAACACATCTGATCAGTGTATATAGGGAAGTATGGCATCTTAATGGAGTGATGCCAGGAGAGCCGGGGATAATAGCATCCACTGTGATAAGTACTTGAGGGGTGAGAAAAATTATACCGATACACGAACAACAAAACAGGAACGATCTGGAAAGGAGGGGTGAAAAAACATAAGGTGAAAAACAAAATATAACCGAGAACAACAAAACATCACTAACAAAATAGTGAGGACAAAATAAAACTTAACTTAGAGGCCTTTCTGCCTGTGAAAAATGAAGAATAAATGAATAAAGGTGCTAAAAAAACTAAATCATTTTGAACAATCCATATTTTAAAAATGCATATTTAAATAATCATGTATTAAATAAAGCAAACTCAACATTGTCCAACAATGCACTTTATTGTTTAATATCTATGATTACTAAAAGATTTTACATTTAGATAAATAATTGTATTCAAGAATATGTTAACCTAAAAAAGGTGTTGTATGTTATCCTAGGACTAAACTTAAATTGAAGATTTTCTATATCATAAACACATTGTTAATGGAATACTACATATACAACACTAACAAACAGTATCACAAGCTATTTTATTATTGTAATAAGTTAAAATACACTAAATAAACATAATTAAATGTAATACTTAATTTAAATGTAGCCATGAGTATATATAATTAAGCAAGTATACACTGCTTTACAAAGGTTGTTACAGTGTGTGAGTATGAGAGTGTATTGGTTATTAAAAAGGTGAAAATATTCTATAATAGCAAATGTTGGTGTAAGTTCAGGAATCTAAACAAAAATCTGTAGAATATTTGTAATAAACGTAATAACTTTCATTTTAAGTGATGTTAAAGAAGTATTCAAGGAAAAAGAGGATGACCCTCCTAACAGAGGAAAATCTATAATTGAATTTATTATTCAAATGCAGAAAGAGTTGTTATGGTGTAAAAACACAGTAGTTTTATTTATTTTTTGTTAAGACATTAATGCACATCAAATCAAATAACTAAATTTACATAAATAAATAAATATCGAGCCAAAAGAAGCTTTTTAATAACCAAAAATGTTAAATAATCATCAAAATATAATTATATTCAAATTCAAAACTCTGATCAGAATAAACTAAATAGAAATAAAGCATTTAATATAATATGTATAACTCAACTATGTACTTCTCTTTAATAATTTAAATAATTTAATAATTCTCTTTATATCAAGTCGTATAAACATGACAGATGTCAGTAAACAGCTGGACGTGGTTTTAATCAACATTTCTCTCCTACTTTCTTCTTCTGGTCTTGATTGTAGTAAATCTCATCATGATTAAATTATGATCTATTTAATGAAAAGAAATGAGCAATTGTAATTTTGTCTCATCAAATAATTGTACTTTAAATTACAATGCTGAGATAATAAATAAACTAACACTTACCTTTAATAGACGTAGCAAACAAAAGGTTTTTTCTCCGTACAGTCTCTGTTCTTTAAGACATTATCTCCAGTCGTCAGGGCTCCACACACAAACAGTTGAATGGGACACACGGGCAGTGAGAACAAACTTCCCAGTCCGTCGTAGTTCACCCAGTACCATGAACCATCATGAAAGTGTAAACCAGTCCAGAAATCAGGTGTCTGGATATTCTCGGTTACACGGTTAAACATCACCAGATCGATATTTGTGTAAATGCTTATTATGTCAATGTAGTTTGTTCTACAGTATTGAAGAGCTTCAATCCAGGTTTTTTCCTCCTGCACCACAATTAACTTTGGTTCCCATATGTAACAGTAGAAAAACAATAAGAAGTTACATGGATAATCATACACTGCATCATATTTCACTGCACCACAGTGCTCAGTGGTTGGATTGCTAGGTTCACCGGTACTCCAATTTAAATAATTTACTGAGGTTCCATCAGACCACAAAGTAAAGTCTGTCGTTAATGGATTCTTGTTAAGTCCAATCCAGCCAAAATAAGATGATGATCCTGTCTGAATCTTGAAAATTTCCATTTCCTCTGGTGAATCAATGGTTGATAGATCCAAATAATGATTCCTGCAATATGTCTGCGCCCTAAACCAATCCAAAATGCTGGTATTAACCAAAACATGTTCTCTTCTAAACAGACCAGTAGCAACGACTGTTAAAGCTGCCTGATAAAGTAAAAGATGAACAAGCTTCATCTTTCTTTGTGGTGTGTTTGAGTTGAAGTGATTTGTGCTTTGTGACACTAACTTGCTTCACCTTTCAGAAAGCAAATACATGCAAAACCAGGTCAGATGGTCTTTCTACAAATACAACAAAAAAAAATAGACAAAGGTTTACCCAACATTTAAACAAACAAATAAAAACCTATAATACTGTTCATAACACTGTCATGTAAACTTTGAAATAATTCCAAACTTCAAGTAAAATCAAGTAACTTATTTGTGATTAAAATAACACAAAAACACATTAAAGAACATTAAAACAAATAAAATAAAAATAAAAGCAGAACAGAAATATGTGTTTGATCCTTTCATGACTTAAACTCCTGAGAGAATAAATAGCTTTTTAAGTTAGACATGAAATATTTCTTGTGGCTTATTTCTTTATAAAAAGTGGAAGAATGTTCCAAAGTCTAAGAGCTGCTACAGAGAAAACATGAACACCTTCAAATTTCAAATGGAAATATGAGATTTCTGAAAACAAATCAAAGAGATGTATTGGAGTTTATAGGATTTATTTTAATGAATTTATAGTTATTATTTTTAGACTTTTTATATCTTAAATTTCTGACTGAATTGTTTTGTTAAAGTTTCCAAAGGCAAAAATCTGGCACATGTTGGACAAAACTAAGTCAATACTGTGAGGGTCTGAGGTGTGTATATATGT
>JAOTRQ010000009.1:247369-258820 GCA_028565875.1 Hoplisoma paleatum | reverse complement strand
TTATTCTACTGTGTTTGCATGTACAGCGCTTTGTGACTGCTGTCTGTGAAAAGCGCTAAACAAATAAAAATTTACTTTACTTACTTTACTTTACGTTTAAATTCTTTCTAGAAATAAGAGATGTTTAAAGCCAGGTTGTCAAGTGGTTGAATGGGGTTAATATTTAATTTAATTCATCTGATTGTTAAAATGTGTTTACAAAATGAATAAATATAAGAGCTTTTTAGAAGTGCTGTGTGTATACATGTGCTGTTTTATCTAATGTAGATAAATGTCTAAATGAAGCCGGTATATTCAAGGTCTCTTAAAAATAACAGAATTGCCAAAAAAGTTTCTTATTATTCTGGTATTCGCACTGCTCAACTGCGTTTTTCATTTAGTCTTTATTTTCATTTCTTTTTCTAAATAACAATTTAATTAGCTTTGTACATAGGCATCAACAATCATCGATTCTGCAAACTGTCTGGTCATCCACGAGAAAATCAGATTTTTTTGGTAACTAATAGTGCAACATCTTGAAAAAATAAATCCAATTAGTCTGAAAGAACAAAAAGTTCTCGAGATGATTACAGAAGACGAAGAGTCACGGTTCATAGCTTCCGTTCTTTTTCCAAATGAGTGCGCTGGTGCACTTTAAGCACATACGCCTGTCTAAATCTTTTGCCACAATCAGTGCACTCATAAGGCTTGTAATCACTGTGGATCTGCATGTGACGCTTGAGGCGGCACGAAGTAAAGAAGCTTTTGCCGCACTGGGAGCAGATGTAGGGCCGCACTCCGGTGTGGTACCTGGTGTGCAGTTGCAAGTAGCAGGCCTGTGTGAAGCTCTTTTCACAGTATGAACACTGGAATGGTTTTTCTCCAGTGTGAAAGCGCTGGTGTTTCATTAGCTCACCGAATGAGAAGAAGGTTTTCCCGCAGTCCGAACAGAGGTACGGCCTCTCCCCGGTGTGTGTCAGCTCGTGTCTGGCCCAGCTAGCTTTATACGCGAATGTTTTGCCACATACGGAGCACTTGAACATCTTTTCCTCCGTGTGGCCGGCTACATGCGCGCGGAGAATCCTTTCTCTTTTGAAACTCTTGCCACAATGTGGGCAGAGGTACGGTTTCTCCTGAGAGTGCATCCGCTCATGCTTTCTCATCTCTCCGGGGTAGTAGAAGCATTTGTCGCAGTGAGAACACTGATAAGACTTTTCAGCAGTGTGAATCCGCTGGTGCGATAGCAGTGCCCCTTTGTACGTGAAGCCTTTTCCGCAGCTGCAGCGGTACGGCCTTTCTGGCTGATGCGTGAGGGCGTGGCGCTTGAAGCTGGTGGTGCACGAGAAGGTCAGTTTGCAGAGCGGACATATGTGTGGCTGCTCGCTTTGTGTTTCGTCGTTGTGCCCGCGCTTGTGCCTGATCAGCGCCGCTTGGCAACTAAGGATCTTGCCGCAGTCGCTGCAGCGCTTCAGCTCCTCCTCAGGATGGGTTTTGTAGTGTTCACACCTGGCAGTAAGTGAGCTGAAGCTCTCGCTGCAGTACAGGCAGTTGTAAACCCGGGCCTCGTTGTTCTGAAACATTTCCGTTTCACGCTTAACCTCTTGAAGGTCGAGTTTTTTCCTCAGTACATTTTTCGGATTGTGCACCAGGCGATGGCGGCGCAGCGCCTGCATGTAGGAGAAGCGTCGGCCGCAGCGGAAAGCCATGCACTGGTACGGCTGCTCGCCAGTATGTCTGCGCTGGTGGGACTTCAACATGCCCGGGTAGCGAAAACCTTTGCCGCACACCTTGCACACATGAGGCTCATAGTCACTCGGCTCGACTATAGGGTGGATCTTTTTTAAGTGACTTTTCACGTAGCGCTCTTGACTGTGCGTAAAGGAGCACTGGGGGCAGGAAAACATTTTTGATGAAGTATCTGGAAAACACCAGCACAGTATGAGTATCATACATGCTCAAATAGGGTTTTACAATATGAAAATGCAACACTGGAGACTTAAGTTAAAAGTAAAGATTAAGACATAAAATAAAACTTGTAACTGAAAATGTATAGAGATGTAACAATACTGTTTAGTCATTGTGTTAAAAAATATATAGTATATCATCCTAAACGAATCACCGAAATGAATCAAATTCCAAATTGAATTGATTTTGGCATTGTTACATCCATAAAAAAAAATATAATATTGTAGCAAAATATTTTCAAAACTCAACAGTACCCTCAGTAATACTATGTATTTTTGACATTTTTATACCTAATATAATATTGTATAAATTCTCAATATCAAAGTTTGATCTCTTTATGTGTACATTGCAAGGCACGTGTGCTCACTTCTGTCCTATAATGTGTGTTTATTATTGTACGTTTCACTGCATTGATTGGGTGAAATGTGGAATAAATGTAAAGGAAGAATTATTAATTAATAAGTGTGTGAACACGAGACTGATAGAGCTTGAAAAATTCCTCCATTCTCCTGTAGCTTGGGTTTTCATTTAAGTTTGAAACAGCTAGTATGGGGACTCAAAAATGGCAAAATGGCACAAATGGCAAATCAAGTGCTGACTAATCGTCAAACCAAAAGCAAAACTAAAACCATGTAGATCAGTTGTGTGTACTGTAACACATTATTGTGCCAGAGAGCTTTCAGACATGCCCTGACAAGGACACATGATGTTCTGCTCAGGGTGTAGCCTGACTGTTGACTGTTGCTCTTATACAAATAAATACTCTCTCCATTACCCTACACTGGATGTTCCATGTGTGTTTTCCATCAGAGGACATGGCAAGTAACTAAATATCAATATCCTCCTTCTTCAGCCACAGCAACCATTACAGAGGGTAACACCCTGATCAATGCATAATTCAAAGACTTAATTTTTTCAATTCAATTTGATTTGTCATTATGAATGAGGGTGCACCGGTCCAGGAGACACTGCAATATCTGGTCAATGCGTGGAGTGGACGGAGCGAGCCCCTTTTACCCGACTCCCTGGTCTAAAAATCCATTTAATATAAATGGTCTCCAGATAGAAGACCTATAAGATATTAAACTGATAAGAACAGATACTACACTTGATCTTAGCCAAAAGGCCGAGAAGCGATGATCCATCGCTCAGAACACCCATATATAACCCACAGACACCACAAAATCCATCCCACCTGGAAGTCAAACCAAAGACCTTTTGCAATGAGGTGACAGTGCTACCCACCAAGCCACCATGCTGCCCCCAATTATATTAGCAGTAAACAATATTTAAAAACTGGTACCTGCAGTCCCATCACTTATAAGATTTTGCGTACGAGTCCCGCTACAAGAACGTTCTGTTGAATTCCTTTGAAAAGGAAAAGAACACAAATATTTTCAGTCATAATCATAATCTTTAGTAGCTGCATAAGCAGATTTCTAATGTAATTTCCAATGCAGATTTAATTCCACTGGATATCAACTACTTTTAAATGACAATTATTTGTATTTGTGGTTGAATAATTTGATCTTTTGACACATTCTCTAGCAACTTAAATGTAAACATTATTCGTCACCTTCAAGTTTGTGTTTAAGAAAATATCTAAAACCACTACACAATCTCCAAAATAGAATTTACCATCCACTCTAAAATTCAAGCAGCTTAACATTTTTTTAAAAAAATGGAGTTTGTAAATACCAAAAACAAGTGTGACATTTGTCATAAATCTAAATAAATAACACTTTTTAAAGAACCTGTAAGAACTACTGGTTGTGCTGGTTTATGTTTACCTTTTAATAGTATCTTTGTCATTTCTAGTTGGCACAATGTGCCCTCTTTCCCTTTTCTGTCCGTTCCCCACTTTAAGCGTAATGTTTTTTCTTTTCTGCTTTTGGAGATTTACCAACTTGATCTTCCATGTCTTCTTGGATTTTCGAGTTGACCTGCGAGTTGCAATAGGAAGAGCCATGGATTCAGGCTCCTGAGCAGCACCAGTAGAAACAATGAGCGTAGTCCGCAAGGTGGATGAATATTTAGGCTCAGAATGACAATAGAACTGTTTGGATTCTGCAGACCCAGGAGACAAGTCATCCACTACTCTGATTTTTTTCATGTCATCACTGGCGTGTTCGTTCTCTGTATGGTTCAGTCCCGATTCTTCTGAACAACAGTTCATACTACTCGCAAAGTCCTTCTCACACTCAGACCCAACTTCACCTTTCTCAAAGCTTTCGCTAGATTGGGACTCCTTGCGTTCAGATTCAGAACAATGTGAAAGGTTACCACCATCTTCCCTAGGTTCCTCTACAACATGGTTGCTTTCAAATTCAATTTCCGACCATTCGGACATGACCACTACAGTCTCTACGTCAGTCCCGTCCATCACACATACAGGAATCTCAGTGGAAACAGAGTTTTCAGGTGGATTGAGTTCATCCACGCTCATCAGATCAACTTTGTCTTTGCTACCAGAAAGTGCGGACAGGATGTAGTCAGCAGTACTTAGTGACGAGGTCGACGCTGAGGGAAAAAGTAGCATTTTGTTAATTTTCTTTTTTTCCCGTTATTGGTATAATGGAATTATAAACCATTGACCAGATTTACGCTATAGACTGCGCACCACAATTGCCGAGATGCCCGAGACACTTATGATGATGGAGGAGTGATCTTAAATCATCTGGTTTACTGATTGATTCCTCACAGTCTTTTAAAGCAGACGAATCTGAGACAAGCCAGTCTATAGTCTGAAATAAAATAGATAAAATTTTAAAACTGTAATTGTTGATCAGTGAATTTGAGGTAAAGTCTTGAACAAAGAGTCATGTTAACCAAAATATCCATATTAAATATACAGCAACGCCTTGTAAGTTTACAGTCTCAGTCATTCTGGTATCTTTCTAACTCCCTAACTTAAATAATACTGCTTTTCATTTTCTGGACAATATATATTCTTGTTTCAATGCAAAAGGATTAAGAGCAATATGACTAATGTTAGAACAAATATTAACAAAATTTTAGCAACATCTTCATACAAAAACAATGTATGAAAAAATCAGTTGTGTTCAAATAACCCTACGCACAGAGGCATAATAATTGATTGTAGCCAATCCAAGCATGTTATTCATTTATCCTTGATGCTGATAGGTTGCTGTGTGATTACACTTATTAGGCATTATTGCTGTTATTATCCTACTTATACAAAAGAGTTACATGGGTAGCATTAGGATTCTAAATTCTAGCACTGCTGAAAAGTTTAAAAATTATCAGTTTTATTTGTGTTTTGGGGTTTAAACGATGAAGTTTAAATTTAAAGCCATTTTTGACTACATTCAAAATAACAGGGTTTTTGTTGTGGTTGCTGATAATCAATAAAACCAGTATCCGTCCAAATGATGCTGTATGATCCTCACCTGCAAAAGATCAGGGACAGGCAGAAACTGCTTGAGTCTTAACAAGAAGTCCCACATCAGTGTCTGAACAGAAGAGTCAAAACTGGGACCAAACTCCACTGGAAAAACATTCTACAAAAAGACAAACAAATCATGCACAATTGGGATGTAGTTAAAAAATAGTGACAAAAATACTGTTAGCACAACCTTGATGTTTTGTTGTGGTATTATAGTGTACAATCTCTATAGTTTCATTTACATTAGAAAAAAAGTATTTAAAATATGTTTACTTGTCTTTGTAAATCACAATCATTTTAATTAACATTGTCTAACCTGGTAGAAGTGCTCTCTCTGATTAGTGTCCTTAATGAGATTATGAACCAGCTCCACAAAGTGATCTCCTGTTTCTTCGACCTCCATGTCATCCCCCTATATGACCACAGGAACCGTTACACATTCCAAAAGAAATGATCTACCGGTTGTACAATTATAGTTCGAATAATTTATTTGACTCACATATTTAACAAGGGGAAGAGACAACTGAATGCTGTTGAGATGAGGTTGGATTACTTGTATATCCACTGGATTGCTGCAGCGACACAATTCTAAAATTAGCTAAGGAAAGAAAATCAAAGGTTTATATTAAATTGAACTGAATCAACACATTAAGCAACTGAAGACATAAATATATAGCAAGAGTTGCTAATGTACACAGATTAGATATTTATAATACACTTACATCCAGTTAATGAATAAAAATATAGACATAAATGAGAATCCCCGCGAAGTAGTAAGGTCCCAGCATGAGGATGTATTGTGACCAGTTATTTGTGGGAAACTGTACCCTTAACTAGCATATAGCAGTGGTCAAACATTAAAATATAAGAGGTGGAAATTCAGGAATTGGACTACAATTCAGGAGGGAAGTGAGGGGGGCGTGGTAGATTGTCAGAAAAAAATCTGAGAACTGCAATCCCAAACCCTATTAACAAATTGTTATAATCTATTTGTTAATGGTGTTTTGTTTTTATAAAATAAAAACGAAAATACAATCAAATTTAAGATACAATTAAAACTGTACAATAGCTTATTTTAAGGCTTTTCCGTATTAATCCGGAGTTTTGGTTCATCTGATTATGTAAAATCTTCTTCAATGAGGACAACACTTTTAGAATGAAAGCAGAAGCATTTTAAACATTAGATTTCAGCATTATATATAAAACTGGATTGTCAACACAAACTTAATGAAACCAGTGATCGGTTGCTGATACACACCATTCAAATGCTTGTATTATATTTGCTCATAAATCTAAGTTGCTTTGTTGAAAATGTAAAACAAGTCTTTATTCCACTGTACTTCATAATGACATATTGGTGAAAAGACTTTACACAGACGTTATCATTAAATACAGTGGAAGGGTGTGGCGCAGCCTAATGAAAACACCTTCGAAATGAAAATATTGATCATTATTCTCGCATGTAAATAATGATGTTGGTTCACCCTTTGCAGATAGAACAGTTTCAACTCTTCTGGGAAGTCTGTCCACAAGGTTCAGGAGTGTGTATATGAGGATTTTGACCATTCGTCCAAAACTGCATTTGTGAGCTCACATACTGATGTTGGACAAGAAGGCCTGACTGAGATCAGAATTCTGTGAAGGCCAGTCAAGTTCATTCACATCAGACTCTGTCACCCATTTCTTGTACTGTTGGAATCATATCACAGTTCCATGCTGGAATTCACTGAGCTCGTGAGAGCGACACATTCTTTCACAAACCTGCTTGCCAAGGTGCATCATTTTTATACACTTGTGGCCATGGAAGTGACTGGATCACCTGATTCCCATAATTTGAATGGGTAAGCGAATACTTGAATAGTATTCTTGTATACTTGAATATCCGTAAGCACATCAACAAATAAAAGTCAATATGTACTAATTAGATACCAGTTAAATAAAGTTACCAGATTAAGATCCTAGACTTGCTTTTGAAAATTAAATAAGGCTTATTGAATAAAAGACTAAACCATTTAAATCATAAGAATTTACCTTCGCTCGCAGTCCTACAATAAGCTTGACTCCACAAGAAGGGCTAAACAGCTCTGGAACGGCTTCAGTGACCAGTGACACAAAGTCTGCGAGCATCCCATACTGCAACACATCTCGATGCTGTATGATACGCCACATTACAGCAGACATGACTCGTATCGGTGGCACAAGCAAACGGAGAGAAGACCAAAGCAAAGGATCTGAAACAGCATTAAAGTAATGTAATGCCTTAATTAACATAAAAAAAAACTTTGATTGGGTTTATTGCCATATAGGGAACATACTGGCAATTCTATGACAGACTGATATTGGAGCTGTACATCATTTGTTCTACATCAGAACTTTTTAATCAAAGAAATCCTCAAAAACAAAAATACGTTTCTCAATTTAACTGTTTTAAACCAAATTTACACGTTTGTGTCAGTTCACCTTACCAGTTGTAGCTGGGTGAGGCACCTGAATAGAATTTTATGTTCTTCACTATCTAGGAAGTCTCAATTATGTTTAAAGTTGATTATTATGATTTAATGCAGAAATGTATTTCCAATTAGTTTTTTGCTTCCTTAGCCAAGTTTACTGTTTTTTGTGGCCTGGATTGTGGCAGGTCCAGTTTCGCTATGAGACACTAGAAAGGAAAAATGAATATTCAGCACAGTTGCCAAATCTATCACAAAGCCTGTATTTATGTAGTAGTTCCGTGCTTCAATAAATGTAGGAACTAAAAAATGTCTTGTGGGATTTGAACACCTAAATCAACAATGACAGAATGCCAAAAAAAATGCAACAAGGTCTTATGATCTGAATCTGACCACTGAAAGGACTAAAATTCAAATTCAAATTCAATTGTATTTGTCATTAGACATATACAGATGTACAGTACAATGAAATGTTTCTCTTCGCATATCCCAACTTGTCTGGAAGTTGGGGTCAGAGCGCAGGGTCAGCTAATGTACGGCGCCCCTGGAGCAGACCGGGTTAAGGGTCTTGCTCAAGGACCCAACAGTGTAGCGGAGTGTAGCGGACTAGAGAACAATTAACAAATCTTGTGCAATTAATAGTAATCGAGTGCTGACAAAGATAGTTTTATCGTGCTGACGTATTTATAATGAACAATGTCAAAAGTGGCTAGGTGGGTAACACTGTGGCCTCAAAGCCACAAGGACCTGGTTTCAATCCCCAGGTGGAGTAGTCTGAGTAGTTTGGTAGTCTGGTTTTCTCAAACAGTCTAAAGACTGTTGGACATTAGACTGGAAATAAGGCAATAAAGGGTTGGCTATGATTGTTGTATGTAACCAGTGTGTAAAACAAGACCTAAAAATCCAATACTGTTCCAAAAAACTGTGTTTAAAACCTTTAGTTGGCAAATTGGATTTATACTGAGAATGATTACACCCTCAAATACTTGAAAAACGAAAGCTGTTAATAAATGGGGTGCTGGTCTAGGAACCTAAAATCACAAAACGTCATGAAACTAGTTGTTCTCAAATAAAATAAAACCTTTGCCATCAATTTAAAATAATCGTACCACAGAATGTGGTTCCGTCCAAATCAGTCACTACGTTGGACAGTGTGACTACATAGTGGATGTGGGTGATTTGGGCGCAGCCCACAAACAACCGTAATGTACGTTCACCTCTCGGCTTGTGACGATTCATTTCAGAAGTCCCGCAAACTTGAACACTGCATTCATTCATTTAACTAATGCTCCAACAATTAAACGTTAGCGCTCTAGAGCACTGAATGCATATCAGGTGTAAATGTTTACATTTTAAAAGTGCTCTTGCTGTTTATTTAAAAGCAACATTTACCCGCGTCATCTTGCTTTGAGCCTTCCGTCATTATTGCTCTGCTAGCTTTTAGCCGATTAGCTGATAATTCTCCAAACAAACTTACAGCCTTGTTTTAAGGATCGTCCTTGCAGAACGACGACTCCGTGTTAAAGCAAGGCATTCAATTATATATCGATATACAATGTCAGTTTTAGGTCAAGTTGGGTATTGAAACAACATCCTCACGTGAACCGAAGCAACAGAAATATACGGCGCTGTTGAACAGAGCAAAAAGCCCGGAAACCTCTAGACCTTTCTCACAGTGTCTCACAGCGCCACTACACGTAAAGATGACCGAACAACTGCTTTCCTTCATCACATTTACTAGCACTAAACTACATACCACTTAAATATACATTTGTATCTTTTTATTTAAAATATATATAAATTTTGTTTACGCTAATATTTTGACTATTCCATTCGAACAATATATGCCGAAATATCCAGTACATGAAGGCATGACCTTATAAATACACTGACTGTGTAAATAAATGGTCATAACCTAGTTTAAACTAAACAGTTAGGTAAGAGTGTCCTATTGGATGAGTAATTATGTTTTAGTAGTTATTTAATTCTAACTGACGCAGTGAGTAGTTTCTCGTTCGTTAAAAAGTCATGCCGAAAGACATCTGCCGATCATATAAAAGATGTTCAACTGTTTCAAAAGGGTCAAGTTATTATCATGAATCATACAGAGTAATGATCTAAGGAGATTGTTGAAACTACTAAAATCGAATCCAGTGCATTATTCAAAAGTGGAAGGACAGTGGGGAAACTTCAACTTTGGATGCGATTGGGGGGAACAGTGTAGCCTAGTGGGTAGAGCGTTGGACTGGGAACCCAAGGGTTGGGGGTTCAAATCCAGGCTCTGCTACACTGTTGAGTCCTTGAGCAAGACCCTTAACCCTGTCTGCTCCAGGGGCGCTGTACATTGGCTGACCCTGCGCTCTGACCCCAACTTCCAGACAAAAAGTTGGGATATGCGAAAACCTGCAATTTCCCCTCGGGGATTAATAAAGTATATAAAAAATATAAAAAATAAATAAATAAATAAAAAAGTCTAGAATGATTCTAAATGACGATTATTTAAACATTTGATGAGATCAATTATATCTCTAGGATTAAATATACAATTATGACTCTATCCTATCAGGTCCTCCATGGTCTCGCTCCTCCATATTTAACTGAACTCATTCGGGTCTACTGTCTCCCTCGCAGCAATTTTGTCCTTCTGACTGTCCCACATACTGTCCCGCAAACTCTGGAACCCTCTTCCTCCATCACTCCACTAGTCTGTTTTCCTTCAAAAAACATTTAACAACGTTTTTAATCGCATCGCACTATTCCACTCAATTATTATATTGTTTTCTATATGTCTGCCATGTAAAGCGTCCTTGGGATTGTAAAAGGCGCTATATAAATGTAACTTATTATTATCATCAAAGTCGTAGAAAATAGCAGTAGAACTCAGGAATGTTTAACAGTGATAGTAAGAGCATGATGGAACGGATTCCTGCTAAATCTTTCTGATGTACAGGAGGAACCTACATGAGAAGAGACCCAAGGCTCCTGGCACTTTCAGAAGGCCTGTTACAGAACTCAAGAAATAAGATGAGACCCTTGGCTGAAATGGTCTCCAGAAATGTGTGACAGTTTTGACTTGCTTTCATTGAGTTTTAGATGTTGAGCTAACAAATTACGATTTTTTGAAGACATGGTTAGATGCAATCTAAATGTCTGAAGAAAGAAATGACAGATTGCTATGAGAGGCCCCTGAGACTGGGTTTAGATAGAGAATAAAATTGGAAACCCCATGGAACCTCCAAGACTCTTGATAGGACTGTCCTTCCCAGTGGGGGGAATTGCCAAGCAAAACCAGTATTTCTTACAAGAATGATCCACTGTATCAAGAAGAATCGGGGCATTTCAGTGGCATCCATAAATGCATCTGTGGCTTTTCTTGATACAAAATAGATTATTGATACGGGGTTCACAATAAGATCACCCACTCCAAACTTTGTAAACAAAATGAAATTTATGACAAATTGTGACAAAATATATTTTCTTTTTTTTTTCAAACAATGAATGACCTTTTATTTCTGATGTAGGTACAACCTATGTCCAAAATGTTTTCACATTATTTTTATTTATTTTAATGTCATGTTATATACAGGTGCTGGTCATAAAATTAGAATATTATGAAAAAGTAGATTTATTTCAGTAATTCCATTTAAAAAGTGA
>JAOTRQ010000009.1:169272-195072 GCA_028565875.1 Hoplisoma paleatum | reverse complement strand
TTCCTGACGACAACCACCAGTAAGTGGTGGGAACTTGTGAGACTACTGGACAATTTCACATTTCCGATCAACCTAGACAGCAAGGCAGCTCACTGTGTTTTCAAACAGATCGATTATGTGTGCTAAACAGCTCTGGCGTCCTTACTTTTACAAACTTGAGAGAACCACGACTGTCTAAAAACATGCAAAATCTGGGCTTTGCACCTAACATTTAATGCTTGAGTGAGCCATTTTGTAAATCCTATTAAATGAAAAGTTGAACGCTTAAACAGCACTTCATGATCAAGCCAATATCTAGTAACCTTGCATCTGAAATGTACTGAAATTGTTCAAGGTCTTGTAAAATATCTTAGAGAAGTTTTACAGCCTTGTCGAGAAGAATTTTTCTCACAGCCACTAAATTGAAAATGTCTTGTCCAGCGTTTTTCTACAGACAAATGTATGGGTGTTGAATGAATACATCTACAATGAAGCTTATCTGAATAGTTTGTCTGTCTGGGAGGCATGGTGGAAATCTGTGCCTGTGTTTTTCATTATTGGGTTTGAGGATGCTGGCAAAATAAGAAGATGAACTTTAGTACAGCTGAAACTTCAATTTGAAAACTAGAACAGCACATACAATATGCAACACCCCCTTCAACCTTAAAATGGATAAAGTAGAATAAAGTGTCGGCACTATATTACAAACATAATACAGGAATCCAGAAACCAGAATTACACTTTTTAATATATACAGAGTCTGCAGTTGCTTTATATTGTATTCGTCATATCAATCACCCGAATTTCAGCTAATTACACTAGAAAACTAAACTAATCAATCTCCCACCGGAATAAATTTCTTAATAAGTTTCTTTTGTTTGCTATTTTAATGCCATATGCTCTTCCTGACACTCTTCCTCAGATTTCAATATTGATGCCAAGAATACTGATGTGCTGAGTTGGGTTATAAAACATTTCTTCTTTAATGTCTGTGTTTACTTTTCCTAGTATATATGTCAATTTAATGTTTCTTTGTAAGATTACTGCTTTGCGATTGAATGAATATATAATGCACTCTCTTTTGTCCCATGTGCATGGTGCAGTCTTGTGTAGTCTAAGCTTAGCACCGGCTTTGCAGTGGTTAGCATCTAAAACAGTTTTGTCTGTAGATAACAGTTCATCTCCTTTGAATTATAAGAATCTGTCTGACATTTCTGTCAAACATGGAATGCAAAATCTTTAAAGCTGATTATCTGAAAACAGCTTTGAATGCAGATAGAACCTTAGAATTCCAAGAGGGTGAGTTGTCTGGTCTACAAGGGTTGTGAACTCAAAAGCAACACCAAAGTTCTTTTTCCTAGATATATTGCCTTCAAGGTGATTAATGTACTCTAATTTATGTTTCAACATGTTGGGTACTGTTGTTTCTTTTTTCCATGGCCCCATATTTATTTAATGATAAGTTAGAATATATTTAACATTCTTGTCTTAGCCTTGATTAATGAATAATGTATGTGTACAAGTTTCAAAACATCTTAATCTGAATACAGAATGGACTTCAGATTTATGATATGCTAAGTCAGTGAATATTTAGCTTTAGGATCTTCAAAGTCATTCCACTATTCAAACATTTGGTAGAACCTTGTCAGATTTCAATATGAGAAACTATACAACACAGGTCTAAATTTAACACAGCAGAATTCAACCTAGCAAACATTCATTTGGAGTTGCAAGTAATACAGATGGGAAGACAATCTGATATCAAAGCTAGGTCTGAATATAGAAGCTTAGGATCTCTGATGCTGTGTGGCACCCACTCTAGTATCTGAGCCACTGTGACATTCCCTTACATATATTTCTTTCTGTACAAAAAGTAACCAAAAATGAAACTGGCTGCATTTCAAATTGGAAAAAAAGTCAAGAAAAGAAAATGTGTTGTGGTGCCCTCACAATAGATTTAACATCACCAGCTTTACTAAAGAATTCTAATATGCCATAAAATAGCAATATTTCTAATACACATAATTGAGTGCTGGTATGAAATTTATGTTAGACAAATAATGATATAATGTAATATGATGTAAATGGTCCCTACAGGTTTACTAATGGATGTCCCTAAGCTTCAGGTTAGCCTTTCCTCATGTGCGTGCAAAAATTATATGGTTGATCTCAAGTCACTAAAAGGGGATGAAGAATTTCACATTTGTTATGTCTATTAGACATAAGCGCTATAAAGCTTGACATAAGCGTACAACATGTTTTTTTGCATTATAAAGGGGAACCCACACACAGAGAAAGCATGTAAGCTCTAATTACGCAGAACTTGGATTGACTAACTTTGGGATTAAATTTGGGTTTCAGTCTTCTTGCTCTAAGACGAGAGTTCTACCCACTTTGTCACTGTGCTGCCCAAAATGCCATACAATAAGGCATAAAGATGTGCATTTCAAAGCTAACACTGTGGATTAAGACAGTATTTAGTCTTTTGTGGATTTTTACAGTATTACACATCTTGACTTGGCAATGTTTGATCACTGTTCCTCACAAAAACTCCCCAAATCTGTTATCGTACAAGGAGAGCTCTTGTGCGCAACCCTCTTCCCACAGGTTTAATTGAACTTTTGTGCTCTGACTGAGCAATTCCAGCACTTAAATCATCTTCTGCTTTATTGATGTTATGGTAAGATTCGGTAGGATTTTGGTTGCATGGGTTTGTTGGCTTAGACAAATTTGGATCTGGGTCCTTGCCATGCTGAACATTAACATTTCTTTTCATCTTTTACTCATTTTTAATGTTTTTAATTCCCTTATTTTGTTAAAACGCTCCAGTTCTAGCTGAATTAGAACATATTCCAAGCAAACTGCTGCCACCACAACAAATGGTTCATGTTTTTGAGTGATTTATAATACTGTTTCTGTACCAACCATGTCTTTTTTTTTGGTGTTGTCCATAACACTTTGTTTAAGTCACAGTCAAAATTGCACATTTTATTATATCCTCCGGGTTTTTTGGGTTTTTTTTTGTGTGAGGAACAGTGTTCCTGGTCTGTGTGCTTCCAGCCATTCCCCTTTCCCAACCTGCTCTTCCAACCCGATGAGGGACGCACCTGTGGATTATTCTGGACTAATTATTCTTGGTATTTAAGACTGTGTTCCCCAGGGGTCAGAGCCGGGTCATTGTATATGTTTGGTTGTGTTTCTGTTCGGACGCTGTTCTGTTTTGTTCTGGTCATTAAAGCTGTGTGGGGGTGTGGCATGTATGAGGAGTCCCTGAAATACCATCAATGATTCCTAACAATCTCTGCTTTCATATTATGTAATATCTTAAATAATCAGATAGTATGTAAAAATATCATATTAAAAACCCAAAATGTAAAAAGCATTTAAAATATTATTAATTCTAAAATATTAAAATTTTCTTTATTTTATTTTCATTTATATTTATTTTAATTACAACTTGAATAGATCAACAAAATGATAATGAATAAACTGATCATTAGGTTATTTATGAAAAAAATATATTTATTCATTTCAAAATAAAATAAACAAAAATGTGATTAGGCATTCACTTTTGTGAGTGAATGTGGCAATACCATATGCTGTCAGTTCTTCTGAACTGTTAAGCATTTAGGCTCAGATATTGTTTAACTGGTCTAAAAGTACCAATAAAAAAACATGTAATTTATTATTATTGGTCGAGACGACTTCAATATTGCCCCAATGAATACACTTTTAAATATTTTTAGAAGTACAATAATCGTGTTCTACTCTCTGGTCTTGTTGCACCGTTCTTCTATAATTTACTATCTTGTTGATTTTCTTCACTGTATCCCTTGGTGAATGTAATGCCATGACAACTGTTATACCCTTTTTCTGACCTTTTACCTTTCGACACTAAGACCCCCTTGATGCTATAAAGGCTCATTGTGTATTGTGACATTTGCTGTGAAATACAACAAAGTAAATGTCAGGAAAATTCTACTAGTAGAGCTGAAATGTATATGGAGTAAATCATAGTAAGTCAAAAGTTTTAATAGTTTTCAAAAAATTATATGATGGGTGTCAGTGGCTGGTAATTTGGAATGGAATGGTTAATTCTGAACACAGCTACATTTTTAGTTATTGAAATGATTCTATTACAATTACAGCTAGGGTTCAGTCCTATGCTCAAGGGCACTTGATTTGTGACCTGCTGACTCAAAATCAGCAACCTTCTGATCACAAGCCCAGGTCACAGCTGCCCTACTTTGTGAGGTGTTATTGTGAAATAAACAATATGCATGAAAGTAGAGGGAACAATCAACTTTTAAAATGTCTGTGTTATATGTTATCTTCTCTCCTTTTGCTTTATGATCTGCACTCAACATGATTGATTTTTTGGAGCCGTTGGATTTAGGACATCACTTATTTAGTTACACTTCAGAGTAGCCAGTTCAAATTCTGAGGTAGTGTTTTGGGAACTAAAAATAAAATGTAATCTGTTCCTGATCAGGAATAGATCAATTCCTGATTATAGTTTGGAATCCCTGCCAGTGCACAATGCTGATACATTCTGCAGAAATATTACGAGCTGCTAAATATGCAAAATGCTCTACTTACGATGTTTACTCTTATCTTGTTATCTTTTAGCCTGTGGTAACAATCACGAAGGTTTTGTTTCATTCAGTGCTTCACCAGCAGTTTGTGTGCTGCACCTACATTATGACTGCTTTTGAATTTGTTGAATACAAAGGCAGGAACAATGATGGCACATTAGGCAAGTGCCTCTGATAAACCCGCATCCCACGGGAAAATGCTTCATCCATTCAGCCCTGCTTGCAAAATGTATTAATTATGCAATTCTGCCTGGTAGCACTTTGTGTCTGGTGATGTGTAGGTGCGTTTGGTGCAGCACATGTCATAAGTTCTAAGGACCTCAAATAAATTGTCCACCAGTTATATGCAAAATGAACATGAATTAATTTAGTTCCAAAACAAGAAATTACACAGAGACACTTTTATGCAATTAAATTGTGGATAAAATGAAGATGCTGGAAGAATATGCTCAACATACTCAAAGAACAATATATGTTAGACATATCACCTTCCAACTAATATGTGATACGAATCAATTTGTCTTAATTGTAGTGAATTTAATTCTTATTCCTGTAATTCCAAATTCTGTCTCTAACTTAAAGACACATGACTTGACTTAGATTTAAATTTTGTGACTTGTGAACATCTCTGTTCATCTGCTCTGCTGCATTTTTATTTCAACATTCTTCTTTTAGTGCGCTTAATTTACATCTACCACTTAATATACAATAATGACACTATTGTGCAGTACTTAGATGTTATTCTACCAGCTTTTACTGCGGTACAGTGTGTAAAAGGTACAAGTTGTTCATCAGTCTGGAAGTTAATTGCCTCTTTCATCTTAAGTGATTGCATACTGTTCACTTTTATTTTGGTTCGTAAACCATGATTTTGTAAAGATGGTAAATTATTGTTTATGTATCTTTCCATCCTAGTGTCTGATGACATTGTCCATTGTTATAAAAAAGAAAGATTGATTACGCTTGATAATGGCTTCTGTTTGACAATGACATCTAGGAATATTTTTTGGAATGATTGACATCTTGAGAACTCACATTTAAATATCTTTAAAAATCTAATATTGATATTTTCTATATATTTACAAAATAATGAATCATAATTAGATTACTGCGGCACGGTGTCATGGTGGTTTCACCTCACAACAAGAAGTCCTGGGTTTGATTCCAGAGTAATGCAATCTGGGGCTTTTTGTGTTCACTTTGCATGTTCTTCCTGTCTCTGTGTGCGTTTCCTCTGGGTATGTCGGTCACCTCTCACAGTCTAAAGACATGCAGTCAGGTTAAATGGAGATACTGAAATTGTCGTTTGTATTTGTTTTTGTCTTTGTATCTTCCAACAGACAGGCAAACCTGTCTGTTTAGTATATTTGCCAAAGTTGTGTTCCATCGTTACACAAAATAGGATTCAATGGTGGTAATACTCAATAATGGATGAAATTATTAGATTACAGTTTAGCTTGACTTTGACTTGCTGATTACTAGTTCAGTACCTTAATCAAGTTAGGGTTGGTGACCAAAATCTAGATAAAAGATGCAGAGCCATATTAACAAATGTGTGGAGGTCTCTCTGTGTCTGTATAAATTTTCTGCTGGAGCTTTTGGGGGCATTCTGCACACGGTGGAGTGGGCAGCCCTAGCCATGGAACTTGGGGGGCAGTTAGGGGTTAGGTGTCTTGATCAAGGTCACTTCAATTGTGACCTATCAACTCTTAGAATCGAACCATCAACCTTCAGATCACCAGCCCAGTTATCTAACTACCAGGCCACTGCAGCCCCAAAGAAGTTAATTGTATGATAGGGAGGGTTAAGGGTTAAGAAAAAAGGTATCTTGTATAAAACCTAAAGCCAAAGAAAAGTGCGGCTCACAATCCACAGTGAGAGGAAGAATCTAAGCAATCTAAAACTAAGAGAGATATAAAAATATGTAAATATACTGCAGTTAAAATTACCTGTTCAGGGGTATGGACAGCATAATTCTTTATGTCCCATGAGTAGAGTTTATGGAGTTTCTTGGCACAAATTCAGTTGTACCCTGCAAGGTTCATTAGCACGGAACAGATGTTGCTTTAACAGTCCCAGCTTTCCATTTTTTCCCCACTATAAGGGAACGTTTAAAGAATTGTGTCCAAAATTACAGTCCAAAGTTTCAAGTAATGAACTAAAACCTGCAGGGTCCCATTAACACTGTGCAAATCAATTCATGCTAACTGGTCCCCGCTAGCTTTGATTTATACATGGTCATGTTAGCATTTCTGGTTGAAGTGCTGCTGAAATTAAGATGTTTAATTTAGCTCTAACTTGTGCAATATAACTGACATTTTATAAGGCCTTAAATCCCCTTTATTGCACTGCAGTTTGAGCAACAGGAAGATTTTCCTCTCTTCCTATTTAATGACTGTGTTGCTAGAGGGCCTAAACAGAATTGTATGTAAAAATTTAATTAGTTGTGTTGAAAACCTTAATTAGTCATGTTCATGGATAAGAAAATTACACTGTTTCAGTTTTCTGATAAAACTCTTATTAGCAATGCTGGAGGTGATACCTTCATGTCTGAGTTCAGGCTAGTCTTATCTTATTAGTACATGTTTGAGTCAGTTGTTGATCTCTTATCTTTTGTTAGCTTTTGAAGCATATATAATACATTGAAATTTTATGCAACAAATAAAAATCTTACAGTCCCAAATCAGAGAGACAACATGAAAATACTCATACATTGCAATGCCAGTTACCTTGTCAGCATTTGGCAAATGCCTTTACGTAAAGTGACTTACAATTACAACAGTAAACCATATTGAGAAATTGATGGTTAAGGCCCTGCTCAGGGACCCAACAGTGGCAATTTGGTGGTAGTGAATATTTTATATTTACTACTAATAGTTATGCTTCTTAGATGTCTAGACTTAGATGTCTAGCACATTCTTTTTTTTATACCCGAGAACCTAGAGACGTGTCCACTTTTCCATTTGTTTATTTGCTAAAATGTTTTGTTTTACACATTTGTAAATGGGTAGAATAAACTATACACTCAACACCCAGTTTCCTGGACATTGTGGAAGGTAATATGGATTTTATACAGTATCATGAAATAGTAACACAGACACATTCATGCTGTCAGCGTGAAAGCTGAAACATGTCCATCAATGAAACCTAACAACAGGATAATGATTCCAAGCATAACTCAGAATTGATTGATTGACGTATCGGAAAGAGTAAACCTGAACATTTGTCAGCACTGATTTCTTAAAAACTCAGAAGTTGGTGTCCAACGATGAATCATATTTGCAGCAAGTCATAACAACAACAATAGGGTGCACAACTAAACATTATTATACCTATTATTAAGGAGTTGCATTTGGTTGAATACGAAGGTTGAATAAGTTGGTGTGTTATTGATGTGCCTAACGTTTTTTACAGTATTTATAAATCAGTGTTCTGACAGGGAGTTTAAATCTTTACCTACTTTAATTTAACATTTATATCTGGCACAAGCTGACAATCTTCTATTTAAAAAATATTTCTGTTTGTGTTTTGTCTAAACTAGGGGTCACCAACCTTTTTGAAAGAGCTACTTTTGGGGTACCAACTAATGCGAAGGGCGACCAATTTGATACACACTTGTGAAATCACAAATTTATAACCTTGTACATATACATGTACAAATACATGTTACTATTAATAATTATATATTGCAACGTCCGTGGGTATGGATGTAACGGATGTGATGGATGTAAACAAAAGTCTGTTTTATTAACACCTTCGGATAACTCGCGGTTACATTTCCACCATCATTTTCCTCGCAGCATCGCCCGGAACATCGAAGCACACACACACCGGCTCACTCCCAACAACTCTCTCGTTCCCTACACACCTGCACTAGGCTCCTAACTCCCCTCATAGCGCCCACATACACACACGCGCGAAGCATAAATAACTAGAACATGTGAACAGAGCACCCATAACATTAAACAAACACATAACTCATAACATTAAGCGATCGCTACAATATAATACATATATTGTAATTTTCTAATTTACACTAATGCAAGTGTGATTTTTAAAAGAATAGCGACAAAATTAATTAATGCAGCTCACTGGTAAGTGTCACTATAATGAGCTATTTTTAGAACAGGCCCGCGGGCGACTCATGAGCCTGGTTGGCTGGTTCTTGTGCCTGGTTGGCAGGTTGGTGACCCCTGATCTAATACATGCAGTAAAACATATTTACACTCACTAGAGGGCTGCAGTGAGCACACATGCCTGGTGCAGTGAGCAACCATTGCCACAGTCCTGAGGAGCATTTAGGGGTGTGGTGCCCTTTAGTTGTGACCTGTTGACTCTCGTAATTGAACCAGTAACTTTCCACAAAATATCTAGAATAATGCATCTTTACAACATCACAAACTTATTTAAGTCCCTTAAGAAGGCACCCACGAAAGCAAGCAATGACAGAGTAATATGAAGACTATCCATGGTAATCGGTTCCACACTGCAGCTGGATTTGCTCGTGGGTTCAGCAGTGATTAGGCTAAGGATTTGTCTAGTCATACAGTGTCTCAACGTTTAAGACCATTTGAACTGAAAGCTCACTCTAAAGTGACCAAACCTCCTATTTGCAAAACACAGTGTCACGGTTCGGGGAATGTTTTTGGCAGCAGGATTTAGACCTCTTATATAGCTACATGGTAGAGTGAATGCAAGTGTATATCAGAACCTTCTTCAACATGTGGTTCCTTCCTTACATTCATCCATGAGCTAGAAATGTTCATGTATCTCCCTTTGTCTTACCGCAAAATGTGTTAAGCGGTTCATTAAAACACTGAAACAATGAATCTTGATCTAAACACAATAGAAAGCCTCTGGAGAATTCTTAGTGACAAAGTTCTGACCAAGAAACCCACAATAGTCAGAGCTGTGGGTAAGCCTGGAAGGGAAGGTGGCCCACAATCACACCAGAGCAGTTTAAGTGTTTTGTTAAATACTGTTCTAGTAGCATGGTGTGCCCCTTATAAAAAATATTTGAAGTATTGATCAATGTAGATTACATTATAAAAAAACAAACAATGTGTTCATACATTTGTTTTCTAATTTTGATATCCAGTGTACATGTTTACTCAAAACCAGTCCCTATTTTTCTCAGCTGTTAAACATGGCTTATGGGATATTAGTGCCAGCCAGGTGGTTGGATTTCTTTAAATTCTGGCTTGATTTGCAGAATATCTGTTTTAGTACTGGTTTAGTAGCAAATTTTTGTATGTAATACCGCATGAGATTAAAATTCATCACTGATTTATGTTGTCTACTAATTACATTTAATAATTTTTGCAGGGGAATTCATGAATCTAGCCATGTACTGCGAGCGCATCCGGAGGAAATTTTGGCCCGAGTGGTTTGTAGACGTCGATGACTTATACTACGATGGTTTAAGCGAGGAGCCCCATTCCCCATCTCAGATGCTTGACCTTGGCTTGTTTTCGCGCAGTGACAGCAGTCTCTCACGTTCCACCACCACACACTCGCTGGACAGTGACCACACCGGACACTCACTCTTTGACTCTGACATGGATGCAGAATGCTCAGAGATGGAGCAGATCAAGAGTTAATCACCATATCCTGCATTCCTGTTCTGCGTACTTCTCCTCATTATTTAAAGAAGATCTTATAATTGTGGAGAGAACAATTCCTTAAATTTTAGACTAAAAGATGTGCAATGGTATCATTGCAATCAAATGCTGATAGATGGTAATGATACACTTTCCTATCACCTATGGTAGAATATATTTGAAATCAAATGTAATTTGATCGTAGGAAGAAGTAAACGGACTTAAACATGCAAGTTAATTGTTTTGATGTGGAAAGACGAGCAGAGTTTGAGGCGCGATTGAACAAAGCAGTAAAAAAGGAGAAACCAACACAAGTCATGTGGCGAAATTCTTTAAAAATAGTTAGTTCTAGTGAATAAAATGCACCACTGGCAATCATTCCACAAGATGTTGTCACAGTTTGACTTAATGTGCAAGCTACATTCTCTTACCATGTGTCACTTAAAGATTGTGTCTTGTATTCCATTCTTTTATGGATATACAATAGCACTGACTTTTGGGACGATTTCAGAGTTACACAGATTCTACATGAATATGATCCCCGCTTTGCTATGCTGTTAGGTGTGTAAAGTGTACCTGATTTTACCTTCATCAGTGTATATATATTGTTCTCTTCCACAATTTTGCCTTTGATGGTTTAATCTGTCTGTTATTAGACATGTTTTATTTTGAAAAAAACTGTCCCAGAAGCTTCTCTGGTACTGATAAAAAAAACAACTTCATTTTAAGCCCCTAGATGATGGAGTCAAAATCGATCCTGTAGATTATAGATGAAAAATGATGATGACAATGATGGACAGAACATCTGTATCATCATGTGCTGTGGGTGCTCTAACAACTAAATGCACAATGAATCAATCTAGACCGTTGGTCAGATGTCAGTGAATTTTATTGGCCTCGTGTACTGGGCCTCTTGTATGGCCTTTCAGCATGTACACTAAAATAACGGACAACAATTTCTTACTACTGTCTTTTCCTCTACATGTTTGTCTGTGTGTTCCATAACCTTTGTATATTGTAGTCAGTGCATGTGTTAACTGTTCACTAGTTCTAGAATGAAAGCCACGAGGACCAAGAAAGTTTGTATAAGTTATGCATGAATGCATTTGTGTGCATTTGATGACTTATTGGATATTGGCTTCTGTTGCAATGTTGCTGATCAAGCATCTGGAAAACTAGTGACCAACAGTCAAGTGCAACTTCACTCAAATAAATACACCGCAGTTGTTAATGTCTTCTGTGTACTGAATGGTCATACAAGTGTTTGTCGAACAGCAAACATCTGTATTGTATGTAAGTGCCCAATTATAAATGTGAGATTATGGTCCTACAGATATTTTCCCCTTTATTTTAAGGACCGATAGATAGGCTAGAAAATAATGAAATATCAGTAACCATGTAAAACCAAATAAAAAATCATGTTCAAGTATTGTTCAATGCAGCCCACTTTGATCTGAACACCCAGATTCTCTTATGATCATTACAAGCTGTTAAGCCTATTTAAACGGCTGAGATCTTCATTAGTAAAATGTAATAGAAGAGCGGAAAAAGTGCGACCACCTGTATAAAGTCCAAGGACTGCAGAAACCACATTGAAAAAGTTGCTTGGTGCATATCGGCTGTGTGTTTCAGATTGCGCTTTAATGTGAGTGCACTGGAATGCAGTGCCCAATTTTGCAGGTAAGTATAATCTCAAATGGAACACTGGGGTTTCACAATTAGAAGTGAGTAACATCTGATCGCGACTATCTAACCTGCTAAAATAGTTGTCAGCTTTTGTTTGCATTTTTTACAAAAGCGTTTTTATGCTTTGCATTTGAGACAGTTTTACCCTCATAAGTGTAGTAAAGTGTGAGTGTTCAGTGTTTGCTACGCCAGGGCTGCAGAATACCTGATTTTTGTAATGAAGTATTCCATCATAGTGATGAAACAAGTAAAATTTGATTCCTAAGATTTGTATTAATTGCATATAGCAATTTAAAGTGAGCATCTATACATGGCCGAAACAAACATACGTCTAATTTAAATGACTTTTAATGTATACATAATAAACAACACTTTTAATTTGTGCAAATTTCAGAGCCAAACCCTTCAGCTCACAATTCACACATGAACCTTTTAAATATGTTGCAATAGGTCTATGGCCTCATGCTCATGAAGTTTTTTGCACAAAATCCCTCTCACAAAGTAATACTAATAGTTTAATTCACTACAGACATTTTTGGGTGATGTTTTTAATGTTGTCACTTATGCTAACAAGCTGTTGCCATAAATGCTCTCCCTCCTCTGTGTAAGTGTTTAAAACGGTTGTTTTTAAACAAACATTACTAAAACTACAAAATTTGCCTGCCATGTGCTGCATTTTGGAATGGATGAAAACGCTAGCAGTTAACAGTTGACTCGAAACAGAAAACAGATGATCTGCTACTAACAGTAGATACAGATCCCTCCCGCCATAGACATGTATTAATCCACATTGTAAACATAACATTACACAAACATGAAACAGACCAAAACCATGAATCCTCTACTCTTGCATTCAAATCTCCCAGGGACCCCTAGAAACACTAAACAGACATTTATTATCTCACGATAGTACGGACATTTACAGAAAATGGTTGGATGTTTTTTTTTCTTCCAAATTTGGGGTATTTATAGTAGCAGTAGAGACATTTATGGAAATACAAAAACATTCGAAAAAAGTTATTGTGCTTTGTGGAGACTTCACAGCATTTTCACTAAAGTAATAAGATTCTGTGAGAAATGTTTGTCAGATCAGGATGATTTGCCATGTGTCATATTTGTGTGTTTATTGTGAAAGCATGCTAGATGCAATGAAAAAAGGTTCTCCACACATTTCCGGTGTGTTGTAAACCACAATTGCTTACTGAATATAACAGTGGCTTGAAAATGCTGTAGTATTTAAATAAGTATTATAAGTAAATGTGATCATCCCAATCATGTTCAGGTTTAAGCCACTAAATGAGTACATAGCTATTCAATCTCGATAGAAAAGTATTGGCGGAAACGTATAAAGTAGTGGCGTTCAATTTCATTGTATCATTTCGAACATTTAGCAGATGTCTTATTGGTTAAATTGACTTAAGGGTTAAGAGCCTTGCTTAAAGGCCCAACTGCGTCATCTTGGTAGTTGTAGGGCTTGGAATGGCAATCTTCTGAACTTCAGTTTAGTTCCTTAACCACTAAGCTATCCCTGTTCTGGTTAATTTACATCATTTGGCAGATTACAAGTCATTTTGTAGTGCCTAGGTGGAGCAATAGGTATTACAGCTTTTGGACATCCCTTTTAAAACTATAATTCATACCTTTAATTTTTTGTAACAAGAATTTTGTGATTATGGTACTGAAATAGTAATCCAAAGATTACTGGAATAGTAACCAAGAGATGCCAATTTGTGAATCACCTCTGCTAGGTTCTCTGTTGGGCTATTGAGCAATCTCTAACCCTGAATTGGATAGACTGCATAATGCAATGCAAAGCATCTACTAAAAGTAAATGTGGACTGATTTAAACTACGAATAAATCCTCAGCCTCTGGCCCATAAACAATTTTCCAGCCTTTGACAGAAGAATAGCAAGCTTTTGTTTCAAACCTGCTGTGGCCCAGCTAATAAAAAAAATAGAGATAGCATCACTGGATGTTTGTGTCTTATCTCAAACTAAATGTAACCTGATGAGAAATACAATCATTCAGCAGAAAATCACACCCAGGCACCACATTTTATCATCATAAATGTGATAATTATTGTAAAACTGTGTGTTCATTTGGTGCATGAATGAGTTATCGGCTTGCATTATTTCACCTATAGCTTTGATATGGAAGTACTGTATAAGGTGACATTAATAAGGACTGTGCAAAACACTGACACGTAAATGTCAGAAATTCATAAACAAATGTGTGCACTCGGTGTACAGTGGTAATGAGTGTTCGGACAAAGTACAGACAAATGTGAAAGAAAATGTGGAACTGCTTTTGAAATTAATTGAAGAGTGCGTGAGATTTACCAGTCTCATTAAGACTTGTCATGAATTAGTTATATTTTGCCAAGGAAAAATTAATTAACAGGCCCAAAGAGAAATCGTGAGATAGAGCATCAAAAGATTCTTCTTTGGGGGGTCTAAGGACCACAAACAGTTGGTCTGACAACCCTCTAACACTAAATTTAAGCAACCAGTACACAGTATAGAATGGTGCGTCATGATATGGGGATATGGAGTGATATGGAGTTCTTATACCATATATATGAATCAATATATCAGAATACTTAGAGGTCATATTGCTTCTTGCTAAAAAAGATATTCTCCTGAAATAGAAAAAAGTTTTACCAAGACAATTAACCCAAACATACCAATAAATGTAACATTTTGGTTCAAGAGCAACAGGATTGGCCCACCCTATATACAAATTTTAATATAAAAAAACCTGTTGATATCAAAACATTTTTGTTGAAAAATCAAGAAAAATTGGGATGCTTTTTTCTGTCGGGTTTTCATTGATCCTATTCTTTTCTATAAACACCTGAAGGTGTGCTACTGTACCAGATCAGAGATACGTTTCTCAAAAACATGTATGGTAGCAACTTACATTATTTCATTTATGCAGATTAGTTCAAATACACAAGTTATTATGTTTTTGAGAAACCCCAGTCTAGTAACTGTTCCAGATATTACCAATCTGTGATTTATTGCATGTTTTCAGCTTACTGAACTCCATATCATAACTGTATAACTGCACCTTATATACCAGTAGTATTTAGCTATTTTGTGTATGGCATTACTAGGCCTACTCGCACTAACACATATCTATTATTCTTATTTACTCTGCTTTTTTATTTACTGACCTGTTACTGGTCAAGCTGACTATTTATATATATACTTTTACTTTGCACAATGACAATAAAGTTGAATCTAATCTAATGGTAGTCACGTTCTGTTAAAGGCCTACTTTGGCCACTAGGTGGTACATGCACACTATTGAATCGTCATTCATATGGGACAGCATTTTATTTTTGGCGGTTAGTTTTAAAGTGTATAATACCACAGAGCAAGATAACATAGTAAATATCTTCAGCATTCCCACAATCTATTTTACTTTTTTGCTCTCATTTACTCTTCGTCAATTCATGTCTTTTACTAGTTACTACCGGTTCAATTGTGGCGATTAGTCTATGTTTTGCCCTTGGATGACTGATGTGTAAATTAATTAGCAAAAAAAAAAACATAAAATTATTTAGCAACATATCATCTTACTTACTATCTTTTTTTTTAAACTTTAAAAGCCTTTGCGTTATCGTCAAGCAAGTAAGTCTAAAAGAAAACCATCCGACGTCAGTATTATCAAACAAACAAGGAACAATAGACCAATGATGTGACTGTGTCGGTTTGTAAATAATAATCTATGCATTTATTAATATACAACTTAAGATGACAGTTTATTTTGTTGATAAAATAATAACAGGCATCAGGGGTGTGGTCAAACTCTCTATATGACTGTTCTTTGATTTTACTTGTGGTAGAACTATTAATTATCACATTTTTATATGCACGTTTTGTTTAAGCTTTCAATGGATAAAACATTAATAGACAATCACACTTCACTGCGGCTCTGATTATACAGGTAAGGTCTCTCTCTCTCTCTCTCTCTCTCTCTCTCTCTCTCTCTCTCTCTCTCTCTCTCTCTCTCTCTCTCTCTGTCTGTCTGTCTGTGTATATAAACAATTTTGAAAAATCAATCTGCTATTTAAAAAAGGCATGGCGCACTTTCAGTTAGATTTATTCCCAATCAGCAGTGGACAATCAAAAGAAAATAGGATCTAAAACAACTGAGTGTTATATTATATTATTGTTGTTTATTGGACTCGTTACACCAAATTCATAGACATAGGTCTAATTAAACGTGTAATACAGTTTAAACGTATGACAGTATAATAGTCTCTGAAGAAATGTAATAAAATGGATTGTTCTGCTTGCACTAGGCAGTATTTCAGTACATTGTTTACGTTTTAAACGTTTTCTTTCAGAGTTAAAATAACATTTGTATATATCCAGGATTCTGTCACGGATCTCTAGATCACCTGATGGAATCAAAATAGCCAGCAAACAAAACAAAAAAACCCAGAATATTACTGTGAATTGATGCACCAGCCTATTATGTAAAAGCGAGTATTTTTAATGACAAAAAGATATTAAAATTGTGCAAGTTATCAGTGGGAATTTTTAAAATCAGAATCATTGCTCGTTTCAAAAGACTGTAGCTACATCCATGTTGTGCTTTGGCGGATCGCCAATACAAGCAGACAAGAATAAACAATGCTGACAAACCCATACAAAAATACATACAAAGTGCCTTAAAGCAACCGTTTTTTCGATGTATCACATTCATTTTCGATGGTTATTCAATGAGCACAGGGTTAGTGCTGGTGATTGTTTACTTAAAGGATAAAGAACACAGGTAGTATTCGTGACTGACAGAAACAGTCAAATCAACAATGTGGTTGTCAAACAAGAGATAAATACAGAACACAAACACGTATAGATATACATTATGATGACGCTGTCACAGCAAGTTTATCACAGTAAGATGTGGTCAGCGATAAAGTATTGTTGTTATTGTTATTATTATTATTATTATTATTTTGATGTTAT
Source organism: Hoplisoma paleatum (assembly GCA_028565875.1). NCBI lineage: Eukaryota > Metazoa > Chordata > Actinopteri > Siluriformes > Callichthyidae > Hoplisoma > Hoplisoma paleatum. The sequence continues at coordinate 178,232 of JAOTRQ010000009.1, read as the reverse complement.
TATTATTATACATTTTCTAGTTAGTGTTACGATGTATACTGTTTATCAAAAACAAAATAGCTTTATTTTCATTTATAATCTGTAGTATGTAAACTGGTGTTTCCCCCCCTAAATTTCATACAACCAGATATCTACATTACTACTAGTAAATGTTATTACATACTTATTAAATTGTAAAAAAAAAAAAATTATACAAATAGTTGGCTAAAACAATCCTGAACGGTTTTTGCTATTTTTGTTGACATTTGTTCTCTCCACTCGTGCCCAAAATAATTCATCAATCACTTATTTCAGTAATACAATCAAACGTATATACAATTAAAATCCAATTATGCAATTACAAATAATTAAACTATAGTATTACTTAACTGACCAGCAAACAAATGTGTATCATTTTATTCGTCTTGAAAGAACTAAAAAGTTAATTCTTGTGATTTATAAATCCTTGATACGTTAATTGTCTCAAGACTTAAATAGTAGTTTGATTGACCTGTACTGTTATAAAATCAACAATTATAATAAAAAAATGTGTTTTTGGAAACGATTTCAAAAGCAGCCAACGCATTTTAAATACCACGGAATAAAAGTTGATTTAGATTGCACACATCATCGTTTAACGTTAAAATTATAAATAGCCTAATGTTTGAGATAATTTATACAGTATGTATTTAAGTTAACTGACGTACGAGAAATGTCATCCTGTGATCATATATTGTAGCGTGTATGACGACAGCGTTACTTTCCTTACGTCATCTTGTCCTAATGTTGATTTGTATTTGATTTCACATTGTCAGAGATTTTAATTTTGCACAAAAATGCTAAGAATTCGTGACCTGCATGAAAGTATACTTGCTTGAGTGTGCAGTTTTAAAAACCTAAGCAGTCTTTTGTTACAATCAATGCCCAAACCATCATTAACTTCTACAAAAGAGGTAGATATTTTTTTCTTCCGAATGTATAATAATAATAATATTAATAATAATAACAATAATAATACGTATCAGCTCAGGGTTAACACACTGAAAGGCAGATACCGCATCAGTGCGTGTTGACATGTGTTGTGGCACTGACGGGAATATGGCGTGTTAAACGCCTTTCCCAGCTCTTTGCTACGACCCCACATGACGTGCTTTCACAGATCACTGGGCTTTTAAGTTTTAATTACGTATTTTTGTAACAGCCCTGTGTTTGGCTTTCCGTGAAGCACCAGCGTCTTTTATGCGCCACAAACAGCACCGCGCGTTCCGCTGCCTGCCCTTGTCCGCATTGTTCGGGCAACAATGTGCAACACCTATGCGGTGTCACGTAGGCTTTCTGGCAGATATGTATGCCGTCAACGGGCTGTTGTGGCGTGAACAAAGACACGGTCCGAGTTTGTACAGGTGGTAAAAAAAATCACAACAATAATCCCCCCATCCTAAATCAAGGACCCGGTGTCCGATCACCGCGGTGCGGCGGCGAGTCCCCGTATACGTCTTTCTTATCGGTCAGAGGAGCGCACTGAGGCGTCATGCGCTTTTCCTTTTGCCGCCTGTTGCAAAACCAGACCCGCACCACCTCCTTGTCCAGCTGCAGACTGTCCGCTAGCGCGTTTATCTCCGCTGCACCAGGTTTAGGGCACTTTAGGAAATGGCTTTCCAGTGCGCCCTTGACACCCACCTCGATGGAGGTGCGCTTTTTCCTCTTCCTACCTTGAGCGGCAATTTTATCCAGACTCGTCGGACTGCCCGAGGTTGAGTCGGCCTCCTCTAGCCACTTGTTCAGTAAAGGCTTCAGCTTGCACATGTTCTTGAAACTGAGCTGTAGAGCCTCGAACCTACAGATGGTGGTCTGAGAGAACACGTTGCCATAAAGCGTGCCAAGCGCGAGCCCCACGTCTGCCTGCGTAAAGCCGAGTTTGATGCGCCGTTGTTTGAACTGCTTAGCAAAGTGCTCTAGGTCGTCGGAGGTGGGCACGTCGTCGTCGGAGTGCTCGTGCTGGCCCGGACGAAGGCTCACGGCGTGACCGTGATCGCTCAGGCCTGGGCTCGGCTCGTCCTCGTGCGCATCGCTCAGAGCACTCGCGTGATGGTGCATGCCCTGCTCGCCTCCGTAGCCCGACTGCGAGTAAATCAAACCTGTTCCGTTTGAGCTGGGCATGCTGGCCATGTGCGCTGTTGTGTTCGGTCTCCAATGATGGTCCTGATGATGCGCGCTCTCGTGCACTAAATGAGCCGATCGCGACTGTTGCTGCTGCTGTTGTTGTTGCTGCTGCTGCTGTTGCGCTTGCGGCTGCAGACTCGGGGAGTGCTGTAGCTCGTCGGCTTCCCCGTGGAGCGCGGGCTTGATGTCCTGATCGGACCACGGTGATCCGTCGCCGCCGTGCGACAGTGCAGCCAGCCACTGATGCGCGTGGCCAAGCGGGTTGGCCGCGCTCTGCAGCGTCGTGTAGTCGCTGTGTAGCAGGCTCGGCGCGTCCCTGTAAGCTGGCGCCTGCTGCATGCTGCCCGTTTCGGACGCGCTCGACGTCAGGAGGCGGTAGTGGTTGGACGCCGCGGTCGCCATAGCCTCCAGCAGAGCAGAGAGAGAGACAGAGGGACAGACACAGAGGTGGGATTTGCTCGCCTAGTCGATTTTCACACTTACTTTTTTGTGCCACAGGCGGCTCCCCAGCGCTGAGTAAAGGCGCGCGACTTGCGTTTTCTCCTCGTCCTGCTCCTGATTGGTCGGTTATACTTGACAGACGCGGTTGCCCCTGACAGCGGACCGCTCATTGGTCAGTGCAGACTCTAGAATCCCTCGCGCTCCTTGGAACGGCGCTTGAAGTTTTGCACGAGCCTGAGCGCCAACACATAAGGACCTGTAGTGATGGAGAAAGAGAAAACATGCAGACAATATTATGTCATCTTAAAATTCTAAATGTCATTTCTCCTGGTTCGAAACGATCAAAACATCAGTAATGTTTTGTCGTAACAAATCAAAAGATAAAAGATAAAAAGAGTTCTGACACATGTACAGTATTATATAACAAATTTGTGATATAATATAAAAATAATCTCTTTATATAAATTTGTGTTTCGGGAAGAGTTGTTTATATAAAAAAATATCAAAAACATTTTGGAATAAAATCGTTTTTACGTTTTTTATACTATCCTACAATTCTACAATGAATACTTAAAAAAGTAAATTCAAAGTGTTGAAAAATATAAGCGGAATGAACATCATTCGCAATTGAAGAATAACTAAAATACTTTGAATTTAATACCATATGATAAAAATATTTAGTTATATACGATATTTTTTAAGTTTAATATGTTAAGATAAGTTGATAAGTTGAAGTTAAAACAAAGGCTAAAATAGTATGTAATTTATTTTTATACTTTTTATAGTTTTATAATAATAATAATAGTTATTGCTATATTAGTAAATAGTTCATGTGTTGCACTTTAGTACATACACAAGTCATTATTTTTTTTTCAAAACCATTATTCTTTCACACATTCCTCTCTCCACGTTTAGTCCAGCATCTTCCAGCCCCAGTGCACAGTGGGACATATTTCACGAGGCTTTGCGCGTTGCTATGGCGAGACGTGAATGAAACGACGCCGCCCACGTCACATCTGCTGGATTCTACTGTGGTGCAATAGGTCCATTTAAAAGTGCACAATGGCAGAGAACAGCGCAGGGCAGTGCGGGTCCTCAGGCCGAGAAGAGGTAATGTGTTCCTGCTCAAAAGTGGACACTTTTGTCAACAACAATATTCGTTACTTTGGCATCACTTTGGTAACAAAACACTAAATAGAACCAATTCTAAACTTCAAAATCATTTCACCATTTAACAGACGCATCCATCCAAAGCGACGTACAATGTGTAACATGTTTTAAAAAAAAACAGGTTTAAGAGTCTCAGGGAGCCAACAGTAAGATCTTGGTAGTAATGAAGCTTGAACCGACAACCTCCCGATTGCTAAAGTTGACGTGGTTTACATAATACCACTATAAAAATGAAGTTAGTTTAAAATATTAGTACATTCTTTCTGCCCATCACGTTGTTAAATCAGTTTTTGCATGCTACTCAAATTTCTTTGAAAGTTCAAAATTCCTTTTATTGTTTAGCAAGTGTTTAATCAATGTTGATTTAATTCTGTTAAATACAGTTACATGATAAACAAAAACAAAAATCTTTTAGATATTTCAGCTGAGCCCAGTTAACTAGAAAGACATAAATCCTGTAAAGACTATGATACGATTTTTACTGATTTTATATAGGATTAATAGCACACATTGTGTTATAAATGTACAAGGAAACAGATTTAATAATCCAGATATATATCTATAAATTCGCAAACAAATGACTGGTCAATCGCTAATAATCGACTATACTCACTAAGTTTATTATTCTTGACCAAAGTAGCCTAATAGACAAATGAATAAAAGCTGAACAATGACCATGAACCTCTCAAGCTGAAAGAACATTTGGCGTAATCGGGATGTAATTGTTATAATTACAAGCCGTCGACTCTTAGACAATCGTGTCAGGCGCGACAGAGAACACATTACCTTAATAGAGTAATATGTAAACTGTGGATCGTTCAATTACGTGACTTAATAACGTATAAATGATGCGCGACCCGTTATTAGGACACACGGACCAACCAGAACATTACAGGCTGCGATTATTTTAGCTTTTGGAACCATGTTCTCATCTGATCTGTCTTTTCAAAAGGTAGCCTACAAATTAGCAGTGAAGTATCTGAGCGTTAAATTAACAGTAATTATATCGACCCCATTTAATTTCTTGTGGTCTAATTGGGTAAAGCAGTTTGTTAGCTGTCCAAACGCCTAAAAGCTTAATATAATGTTTTGAAACATGGCCATGCACGCATATGGAGAAGTTAATAGCTCATGTGTATGCAAACGTACAAGTTTGCAGTTCCTGATAGCTTCAGCAAATTAGACAAAACTTATAGAATTATAAAAATACATTTTCACCCAGGCATGCTAATAAAACATTACATCTTACTGTAAGACTAGCGTAAGTACGTTTTGGAATGATGGCAACCTTTATGAAGTAGGATTAATAGCAAAAAAAGTAAATAAATAATAATTAATACTTTTTTTTTCAAAGTTGGCAAGCTCATAGTTTTCTGCTACTCAGGACAGATTGTTTGAGGTAAGCCATATGAGTGGGTTTGGGTTAGCTGGGCCCACTGTCCCACATTCACATGCAATTAGGCCACACAAAGGCCTTGTTAAATGTGTAATCCCGGGACTCCTTTCCCCTTTGATAGTGTTGGCCAGCTGTAGACGAACGGGCATTATCCTTGTTATAAAAGACCTTCAGCTTAGTTCAGTGCAACTGGTTCCCACTGAGTACATCAACACTGGGGTCACGCATGCACACACACACACACACACACACACACACACACACACACACACACACACACACACACACACACACACACACACACTTATGCCCACACACAGATAACACAATCTCCAAGTCAAACATAAGCACACACACATTTCCTTTATCACATCATAGACCTTTAGATCAAAATGATGAAACTTTTCGTTCATGGAAATTTAAGCTGAAATTCATATATGTTTTCATATATGTATATGACTCATGGTTACATATGTAAATTGTTAATAAATGTATGCTTTTAACATAACTCCTTGATGACATAACTCCTTGATACAATGGAATTAAATAACCATGCCATCCAACATTGTTGTGTGTTGCAGAGCAAAGCAGTACAAGAACTTGTGTTTAGTAGTTTTAAAACAACTAAAAATAGTTTTAAAGCTTTAAATATCTTTAGTTTTCCAAACACAATGAGAAAGTCATGTTTTGGTCTGACATAAAAGTATTTTCGTTTGGTTATACACCACCATTTTAAATTTTAAATTATTTATGTATTATTACTCAAGTGCTGACAAGGTTCTGGTTATTAATTGTGGTACATGTAAAATTCACGTGAGTCTAGTCATGATGTAAAAGTTTAAATAAAATGCACAATATGCTTACTGGCCTTTTCTCACACAGTCACATAAGTCTCATTCTTAGTGTGATATGCTGTAATTCAGACTAATAGGTAGTATTATCTTCAGCTGAGAGGCTTAAGTCAGATTTAGCTACTAGTTGTTTATTTGAGCCAATGAGTTCAACATTGTTAAATACTGGAAACATAGGGAGGTTTAAAGACTAAGTACCCATTGGCATTAATATGTTGAATTTGATTGTCAAAGTCAGAGTTAGCGAAAATTTTTATCTTAATATGGCAATAAAGAAACAATGTTAGTGCAGTAAAAAGCTTCAGTAACTTTTGAAAAGTAGATTAGAATAGTAGAATAAAGATTTTATTTATTTGCATCTAGTCAATTACATCAATTTATCATGACTTCCAGTGTTTGTGTAGACACCTCTTGTAAGCTGGGCATTTCTGTCTAAATTAATGCAAGACCAAACCACTGTGTGGTTCTTTTTATCTTTAATAAATATCTTAATTTGGATGTATCATTTGGTAACTTATTAAAAAGTGTAAATATTGGGAAAGATGATATAACACTATAAATATGCCTTTGCTTTAACTGTACTGTTGGTGTTGCAGGCATCAAATCATTTTTTTGTTCTTGTGAGCTTCAAATTACTGATTAATGTTTTCATTGAACTACACAAAAGGTCTCAGCATGGCTTTGCTATCTGTTTATGTCAGCACTGCAGTATAGACATCATTAAGTATAGAGTATTTTATGAACATTTGTTATGTTGATGGTGAAGTAAAGGGATCTGTTTACACAGGATGCAATGTATGTATAGTCTTTTATTGACATGGGTCATCGGTAGTGCAGACATCTGGTTTTACTGGATTTCAGTACTGACATCTGTTTACATATGTGCAGTGGTATAGACATCTGTTTATATTTGTTGTTGTGTGGAATTTAGTTTTTGTTGTTGTTTAAAATTTGCATTAGTGCTCTTACACCAATGGTGTAGTAGAATATCGTCGATGACATTGTTTACTGTTTACATTTGAACTTTGTTTTAAATAAATACACCTGTGCCAATGGTGCACAACAGGTATCTGTTTTACATTAAAACACTGATTTCTATTGTGTATATCTGTTTCCACTGATAAACATTTGTTTCCATTATTTCATTAGGTAGTATAGTTTACTACATCTTTACTTTGATTTATTTATGTTGTTAATGTACTATTGACAACTGTTTATGATAATTGCTTACAGACATCTGTTTACAATGCTAAAACAGTATAGGCTCATGTAGATGCTGTAGTACAGCCAATTATTTGTCTATTTGTTTATGTAGGTGCATAAAATCCTATGAAGCTTAAAACTTGATCTTTTTATGTTTAGGTATTAGTCTAGACAAGTTAAATGAGCCATGCTAATGGATTCATTCAATGTTATTCGCAATCTTCCATGGTGAATGTTTATTTTGTATGATTGTTGTTTAAACCACTGACCACTTGAGATATGTTTCATATCTTTATTACCACATTTATGCAATGTATAGTGATTTATATGTTACATATAATAAAAAATAAACATGTTTATGTTACCACTAGTAAACATCAACAATTTTTATCATATAGATGTTCTTATCTTATTGGCCCAAATTCCTGCTGAAACACTTCCTATGTGTTATATTTAATTTATTTTTACTATTCCTATAAGTAAAAAATGAATAGCAAAAATAATCTTAATTTTATTTATTGCTTCTGTAGAAAATAGTGTATACAAAATTATTTTTCCACCTTGTTAGAAAATCGAAAATAATAATTTTCTAGCAGAATTATTTTTAGTACTGTATTCATTTATGGTAATTGTGTTTTTATATTATAATTTTATTCTTTTAATTAATGCATGTACTCTTTCTTCTCACACTCTAAGCTTGTTCCTGAAATTGCACAAGCACTTTGTCACTTTTACTAATACTATAGCTTTTTTATGGGCCCTTAGAATATTTGCCACATCTCTGGAGGTTAACACTATGAAAGTCTGAAGCTGATCAATACAAATGGGCCCACCTCGATTAGGCCTAAAGTAAATCTGAACAAATCGATCTGGATTGTTACGCTACAGGTTAAAGCTGGAGTATATCAGTCTAAATCAATATAAATGGATGAACTTCAGTTTAAAATAGCAGTATATCTGCCTAGTTCAGTACTAATGGACATGGTATAGAAGCTAAAAGCCAAAGTTAATTAGTTTGTTGCAAAAGCATTGGTTAACAAAATGAATCTCATGCAGGTCAGTGCAGTCAACTGTAGTGCTGGAGAAGATGCACTGTAGTTCTGCACTGCAATTAAAGTGATAAAGTGAGGGGAAATTATTAAAGACAAGACAACAGTAATTAAAATGAAACATATGGATATGAATATCAATGTACATCTGTGTTGCTGTTTGTACAACGATCTTAAAATGAATTTCCTACTAACCAGTACTAATCAGACATTGAAAAGTTTCTACTAGCTTAACAGCCGGCCAATTTTTTATTGATCTGTGTACCATAATCAGACAATTAGTCTGAAATAAACAAGCATAATGAGATGAGCTTGACAAGTCTTGATAATAAAACAATACCCCAATATACCAATTATCTTCTTCCCCCATTTTTCTTGCTTTATTTTCACTCCTTTATTTCATGTTTGCACCATTTTTGTCCGAGTCTTTCACCTCCACCCTCTTTGTTGGACCAACAAACCCACCAATTCCCCCAACCTTACCTCTCTTAAGATCCACTCAAGCCTCACTAAGGCTTTTCCCTCATTTAGGTCACTTTCCCAAGAGCCCCTCTCCCCCGTATGATGGAGAAAAAAGAGAAGAAGTGGTTTAAGACAGGACACCATCTGTCCTCCATCATAAAGGGCTATAGGCATGGTGTGAAGATGTGTGCATGTGTGTAAGTGATTCTGTGAAGAAGAAAGAATTGGCTAAGCAGGATATATATA
>JAOTRQ010000009.1:111351-133723 GCA_028565875.1 Hoplisoma paleatum | reverse complement strand
CAATTTCCCTGAGGGAACCACCCAAAGGGATCAATAAAGTTCTATCTATCTATCTATCTATCTATCTATCTATCTATGTTGACCCCATTGGCTAAAATAACTTTATGGAGTATGTAAAATTTCACATATACAAATATGATTTTTAAAAATATGCAGGCTTTTTTAGGGTATTGTTTTTTCATGATTGTTTCTATGCCAGTGAGAAGTATGATACATCATTTATTCTTCAAACTTAGAAACGGAACCATTGCCAAAAAAACAGGAAGAAAATAGTTATACCTCAAACTATTGGTGCATGAATACGATGTGCTAAACACAATAGTCAACCTTTCAATGAACAAAAACTAAGAGGAAATTGTGTCATGTGAATTAGCACATAATGCACAAACACCCTCCAATGTAGTTGTATTGATTTTTTTTTACCTATACGACTCAGGTTTATATTGGTGATCAGTATAGCCAATTCAAGCAATTGTTTATAAACTGAATACAAAAACTGGTTATATTTAATGGAGAAAATGTGAATAACTTTTCTGCACAAGTAAGATCTTGCACTTTTTCACACAGATAAATGCATTATGTGTATACAAACATTGGTCCGCTTGTGTATTGCTGTGGGAGCACAAGTGATATGAATTGTCTTCAACCTGTTTATTTTCTACAGATAATATAGGTCAATTTTACATCCCTTTTGCTTTTATATAATTACTAAAATTAAAGAATTAAAGTTCAGAAATTGAAAGTTCTGGTATTTATATTCAGGATAAAAGTAGACATGTTTGAAGAATAAAGAACATGTCTTTGTTATTACTGTAACAAACAGTGTTAAAAAAACTCATATACAAATGTAATAGATCCATTAAAAGTCATGTGACACTAAAGAACAAAGAGACCGAAATATTTAATTTAATCATTATGTTTAGATTATTACAGTTATAGTGTTTACCAAGCTGGAAATATGCTTCCGCAGTTTATTCTTTGCAAACAACGGTATAAAATGCTTTCACAGAACCGGACAGGATTTCGAGCATCATTCTTTAAAAGGCTGTTTGTTACTATGGTGTAATATACAGTTATAATGTTTAATTAAGCAAGGTCAACAAATAGTAACAACTCTGAATCAATAAACAAACACATGTCTATCTATGTGTACATGTCCCAATTCACTGAATATTTAGTCTTGAATGATTGCCCAACCACTCAAGTGTAGCCAACAGTTTTCTTCAGATGCAGAACAGAAGGATGTCCAGTGGTTTTACTTGTTGGAATTAACTCAGTAACCGCAGATTACAGATGTAGCTTAGTTATGTAGCTTATAATGAAGTAAGTTTGTTGTGGTGGTTCCCAATAAAAGCACAAACATGAAGTTGGACTGTAGCTTATAGGCAGCTCCGGTTGGAGTTGTTTTAGGGTAACTGGATGGGCTAGTAAGAATGGTGCCATTAAAGCTGCTCACTGTCTGATTTGAAAAGGTTACATTTGGAGATGATGTAACTTCAGGCGATACCTACAGAAAAAAAAGTGAGAAATAATTGGAATATCTTCAGATGCAATATAGACATTAAATAATATCAGACTGCACATAGAATAGTGTATAGAAAATAACATTTTACATAGTTCTCTGAAGTTTTACGTTTGATTTAGAAATAAACGTCAGTTTACTCTCAACATGTCTCAATACATAGCCTCCAACAACGTGTGTTAATGGAGCTATCTAGTAAACTATGATAACAGTGACAACTATTGTGCCATTATTTGAAGTGTACACTTTCACTCACATACGATTTCTAAAGCTGCAAATATTTACTAAAGCTGCAATTATGGTGTATTTGCAGAGTGTGGTTTGGCTATGATTTATCCGTATGGATTAGTGTGCTTGTCTGTTTGCCATAAGGCATTGAGGCTTGGGGCAATCTTGTTGGCAATCTTACTGGAAAGCAAGGCAGGGCAGAGTAGGGCACCAGTCCATCCCTCAAATATTATATTATGAACTTATGTATAATAATTACGCTGATGTTAATAATAATTTCAATTTATAAATGCTTTCAAGCATTATCTCTGTGTAATTAAATGTCATATTGAAATTTGTAAACTATATTTTAAAAATGAAATGATCAAAAATGATGTATATATTATTTTACTGTAGGCAGATGCATTGACTCTTGCATCTTTGTTGGATTGTAAAATTTAATTTTCAACTAAAATTACACCTCAAATTTAAAAAGCTGACTTTATATGGTAGTTTCAATTGTCTGCAATTTATTCTAAAATACTTTTGCTTTACCTCTAAGGGCCACATAGGCCTCAAAATGCCACATACTTGAAACAATGCCGACGTTTGTACTAAATGATAATGGATAAGGGGAGTATTAAGTTTCCCTGGCATCACAATGGCCTTTGGAGACACCTGATCCCACCTAAACACATGGAGAAAGTTTATCATTTATTTAATACTGATGACCATAACGGTTAAACGGACCATAACTATTATGTTTACTACATAACAATTATATAATTGTATGTTTAATAATACTGTAATGCTTTAATGTTTTCTTACATCCTTGTCTTATGTAGGCTATTAGTGTGTATTTTAATGTTTGGCTTTCTCTAAAAACACAAAGCAATATTTTAAAGTACTAAATCATACCTGTGTTGTTAAAGAAGTTAAAATAAAGAATAATCCCAGATATGTCGCAGTAAAATGAGCCATCGTGAAGTTCTTCTCTTTCTTTCGGTACTTCTGTGAGAAGTGAAGCTAAACGGAATCCTCGGCTTTTATAGCCGCGCTGTGCTGACGTTGTAGGCATAGACCCACAGAATGTCCCCTACCTAGTGCACTCTAGCTCTAAAAACGACGTTTGAGATTCAGCCTCTAAATTAGTCTACGTCAAATTCTAACCTAATTGTTGTTCAGCCTTGTGGCGAACAGATCGTTTTGCAGTTACTTTGATGGCAACATTTTTATTTTAAACAAGGAATTTGATCCTGACTTTACCTTAAACGCACTTTGTGTAAATACGTTGCCATCGATGTGTCGTCGATTTTACAGACAGTTAAAACCCAATATACTGCTTGTTTTGTCTGATGAAAGTCTAATTTATGAAAATAATAATCACTTGTCATTTAAAACAGATGATATCGATAAATGATTGGTGTTATGAATTATGTCATGTCAGCATCCATAGCGGTTGTTCATTCAGAAGCTAAAAAAATCCGAAAAAGACGTTTATATGCATTAACCTCTAGGTGGAAGCAGATCACAACTGCGTCACTCGTCTACACCGGTACAGTTTTTTTTCGATTGATTTGATTTATTTATTACCAGATCAGAATTTCAATTCTCAAAAATGTTCAGTCAGTCTTCACATCTCCTTGGGACTTGTAAACATCGTAATAGCATTTCTCATTGTGTTTCACATTTTGCAAATAAGTAAGGTTTAGATCAACCAGTTGTCAAACACTTCTCAACCAAAGGACATATAGAGGTGCATCTAATTTACAATCTTCAATAGACAGACATATATCCACACAAAACAAAACAGTCACAAACGCTCTGAATGGGCTATCGTGCTCAGGGTGAACAGCCTAGAAGATGGTTAAAGCTGCGTGGTGGAAAGCACATGGGACAAAACTGAGGAAGAGATTGGAGATTTCCTGCCTATAAGTTGGTCAGATAAAATAACACGAGTTAGTATTTTGACTGCCTTGTTAATAAGCAATGACACACAAACTAGACATTCTGATGTCGCTGAAGTTGATTGAAATAAATATTTATTTTTATGTAAAAAACAAAGAATTCTGAGCAAGGTACATGCTTATGCGGGTATTTGTAATCATTGCAACAGTAGGTGATTTAGTTTTTGTTAGAGAATAGTCTCTGCTGTAATGTTTTCCTTGATATGATGTGTATATATCATATAGCATATGTTACTACTGTACAATAACAGTATATACAAAGTACAATAAAAAGGGCCACAATCATTAGTCTGTCAACATATAGTTATTTGTGATATTTTTTGTTGTTTGTATTTAAATAAAACCTAGAATAATTTGTGGTTAAACATTTAATGTCTTTCGAAGATGTATGTGTGGTTTTTTGTATTTGAAATGGCACTTATAAAAAATATATTTATAATGTGTCAAGCAAGCATATAGAATAGAATAGAATAGAATAGAAATACTTTATTAATCCCCGAGGGGAAATTGCAGGTATTACAGTGGAACCAGTTCGTGTGTGAAAAAGGCAAGTTTACATATATAATATATAGAGAAAAAAAATAAAAATAAAAATAAAAAAAAATAAAATAAAAATAATTATAATAAAAATTTACTATAGAAATTTAAATACACAATTACAACAACAATTTAATATACAGATATACACTTATGAATAAACATGATGCAAACAGGAGCAATACAACCTTAGGCACTATCTTCATAGCTTTATTGATTCCAGGCCATCTTATATCAAATATCACCCTAGGGCTCGAAATCTGAGCTATTCTACTCTAAAGAGAATTTTTAAGCACCTAGATCTCTAGGCCTCTTAAAACAGTAAGTAAATAAAGATCATTCTGGGGTACAGCTCTTTACTGTATAACTTACTTGGGTTGTGGGTGATAAGTTGAAGTAATAGTGGGTGTTTGCCATCCATTACTAGACATAAAATTATTAATTTCATTATGTTTTATGTTTTACTGTCACAGCTTAGATTTCCACTTTTTAGGCAAGAGATAGTTAAAACACAAGGTTGTTTGATTCTGTGTCCAGTTTTAGTATATGTCTATACTAGTGTAGTAAAATTACACAATTTTGATAAAAATGTATCTGGTCCATTCAAATGTATGCTGACAATTGAAATGGTTGAAACCCAGATTGATTTTAAATGAGACACATATCTATGGCAAAATCTGAGGAAAGTGAGCAATTGACACATTATTTTTATATTTTATCTACTTATATGTTTAAATGCTGCTTAACATCACCCTGGGGAAGTTCTCAGTTTTCAACCAAGACCATTTTATGATTGGTCTTACCCTCTAAATAAAAAAATAAATAGCCCCAGCTGTACCTAATATCAGGAGATTTTAAAAGTGCCATTAAATGGTAGTAATATGCACAAAATTCACATAATTAACTCGTTCATTTTACTTTCTGACATGTTCACTCAGTTACAGTCACAACAGATATGATTGTCTGATTATAAAAAAGCATCAATTACATTGATGAATTAGTGGTTGAATTACTTGGCTAGATATCAGAGGGTCACCAGTTCAATCCCCATTACCACTGCTTCTGTCCGATCCCTGAGTAAAGCCTGTAACCCTCAATCACTTACAAATGTTGTCATCGTAGTTCGCTTTGGATAAAGGTGTTTGCTAAATGTTAAAAATGTAAATTTCAATATACCTCATATATTTCGAGATGATTGTTGTTTGGTGACATTATCATCAATCAAGCAAACAGCCAACTGAGTTTTATCGGCATGACTGCACAAAATGCCAGCAATACTGTAATAAATGCTAAATAAATGCTTAAATGTAAATTTTTGAATTCCATAAGGAGTATAATTATACGCTACACTGTATAATGTAAATATTGGCTGAGTTTGGGGGAACAGGGACTCCGCATTGGGTTACATAACATAAGCTCCGCCTCTATCACGAACGCGCATTTTCTTCGCAGTCGTGTCTAGTGTAACGCGGGAGCGCGCGTAACTCTACCAAAGTGTGGAAGCTTTGCGAGCGGCTCACATCTTTCGCTCCTTCTTTTTTAACCGGCGCAGATGATGCCAAAGATGGATAAAAGGAGACCGCAGGAAAGCAAGCGAAGCAGAAAACCAGCTCATCCGGTCAAAAGGGAGGTCAGCCAGGAGATGAAGGTACCTGGAATTTTGTTTGTCCTTTATAATTTCTGTTGAACTTTATTCTTGCTTCATGTCTGTTGTGTGATTCAGATTGTTTGTCCTTTTATACGTAGCTGGAAACAACACCCGTTTTAGAAATGACACTTTTCCATTTCTTAATGGGATGTTTCCTGAACTTTGGGGAATTTGTGAAAAGGTGTGTTCACGCAGCCAATGGATTGTCCACCCATAGACAGGTCAAAGGTCAGCCCAGCTAACCAGATGTGTGCAAACAGTTGGACTCCACTGTCAAAACATTAACTTAATTTATATATTTGAAATAATGACCGTTCTTGCCTCATTTTTGTGATGGTGTTTATGAAATGCTATGGAATTGTTGAACCAATTTGACCATGCTGATTGGTTGTTACATAAAATAGATTTATTTAACACTTGTTAATTATAAAGAAATTTTTAAGTGGGGTTGCAGCTCAGCAGTGGTAGACTGTGATGTGTTTGTGGGTGGCAGAGGGAAAATAATTTCTGGAAATATGTGCCTATACATTTATGTATAAGGAAGTGAATGCTTTAAGTAGATACTTTATTTATCCCAATAAAACTGGCCTCCAGTACACAGAATGACATTCAATATATGTACATCACACAAACACACATTTGCTGGGAGGGGGGGTTCCGATAGGCTATTGTGTGTATATATTTGCTATTTAAAAAATCTCAAAATTCAATTTTGAGTGTGGATTTGCTGAAGACAGCTTAAGTAGATAAGAATGTGTTGTGTGGGTGGGTGGGTGGAACTACATTTCATCAATACAATTAAGTTTGTACCAATGCCAATGTGTTTGCAATGGATAGTTACAAAAGTGCGTTATAATGGGTATTGTTTTATTGGGTATGTCCTCAAATGGTATATATGAAAAAGTGGAACTGGTTGAGCAGAAGTGAATTTTAATTTCAGAAATGGGTGTGGCAAGTGAACGTGCAAAGCAAAATGCTGTGCTCAAGCCATGGTCTCATTAATAGTTCTAGAGATAGAAATTGTTTTTAGATGATTGTGTGTGCAAGCAAGCAATTGGTTAGTTGTTTAACTACGTATAGAAAAAGTAGAAAAACTGTTTGTTGACCTGCATTGAAAGTGTAAAGTTTGTGAAGCTTTTGAGTTTGGGTGTGTAAGAGGTAAAGACAAGTGTTTTGGTATGAGTAATGAGTGAATTAAATAAATGAGGGATGGTGTGGAATGGCTATTTCTTTCAGTTGAGGTCGAAACGACTGATGGAATAGAAGTGAATGGGATCGTATTTGATGGTGGTGTGAATACTTTTGCTCAACAGTTTAGTTTGGTTTATGTTGAGCTATGGTCTGTTAGATTTATGGTGTTTATGGGTGGTTACTATGGTAATATGTTGTTCGCTAAGGAGGATTCCATAGTGTACCGGTAGATGGTCACTGTGGTATTATATATATGCTGTGGAGTGATTTGATATTTTGCTCAGATGTGTAATTATGTGTACACACATGCATTTGGTGGGGGTGTAAAAACTTCTGCTAAGATTGTGTGATAGCAAGTATTGATTGAGGATATGGGTACTTATGATCAGACAGGCAATTTTGTGGCCAAGCATGTATTTGATCAGGAGATCTTCAAATAATACCATTAGTCATAAAGCTCTACAGAAGTAAAGCTCAGATATGTGATTGTGTGTGCTATATTTGACATTTACTTTAATGAAAATCACTTTTGTCTTCAAAGTAATTTCAATTACATTTATTTTGACTTCTATTTAATAGTAGATGTATGAACCTGAGATATTTCATGGTTTGTCTGATTAATTGATTATGATCTATTCTTGCATTTCAGAGCAGCAAAACTTTTCCAGAAGTTTTGTCAAGAGTTGGGACAGTTTAACGTGTGACAGACAAACCTTGACACAAACTATAAAAGATTAGAAACTTTATTCAGATAACAACAGACACAGACAGATGTATAACCACAGTACAAATCAAAAGACAATCCAAATCGATAACTGAAACACACGTAAGGGCCAAAACCGAGCAATCAAAACCATAAGGTGAATACAAAAGAAACCAGACTGATCAAACTAAGAAATAGGTTACAAAAAGCATTTTGTACATTTATGTTTTGTAACCTGCACCTTCTTTTCGGTTTTGGAAAAATGGATACTATGTGTTCTGGACCAAAGTGAAACAGATCTTCCAGACACTTATCAGCAACAAGTCCAAAAGGCAGGGTCCGTCATGGTAGGTGGCTGTGTTGTCTATACCTTATCAAGTGTCATAGTGTGAATAGTAGATATTGTGGTGTGCCAGAAATACGGGAAGACCCCGGAAGTGTGAAAGACGGGAAAGAATTTATCACCATGTCACCATTTTTTGGTGCAGAGAATACTAAACAATTTTTTATTCCATCCGCACACATTCATTATTGGGAACAAATTGGCACTGCAGACAGATCAATCATGAACCCATTCTTTATTTTTGCACGATCATGAATCCCCGTACCTCACAAATCCTAATTCTATATGATTTAAATGTTCAGTGTGTGATCTAAGAAATCACTTTATTTTTTGACTACTCATGTAAAAATCACAGTCACAGTACAGAGTGGGAAACACATTCTCATTCACATGAACCAGCCAGAAGAGCTCTTTTCGGGATTTCCTCTGGCAACAGAAGCTTTCTTAGGTATTGTCTTATTTTGTCATTGTCTTACCTTATTTTGTTATTTTGTTTTGTCTGGGCAACAATATTTTATTTCTTTATATGACATTGTTCAAAGTTAATTGCTATTAATGTTCTACAGAGACAGTTTGATTTGCATATTTATCAAAATACAGTGTGTAATATGATCAAATGATTTATGGAATCTAGAGGAATACACATGATCTCTAATTCTTTATACATCACTACATCAAGAACTGTTCAAATTGATAGTTTATTTAAGAATATGGGCAAGGGATTTTTCAAACCTTTATCGAGCACTATAATACGAAGTTAAAGTCACTACTTAATGCCATTGTATTTGCAAAAAAGAAGCCTTGTGCTAACCATGTTGGGCTCAGAGCTATGTGGGATGGACCATTTTCAGTTGAAATGCTAATCTGTTTAGACAATCAGTTTTTTTTTACTTTTTTGAAGCAGTGGACACTGCATTGAATTCTATATGAAAAGGACTTTTATGATTAACATGTCAGGGTCTGTTACAGTACAACATTGTGTATTGGTTAAATACACTTCGGTAACTGCAGCATTGTTTAAGCCAATGGGCAGCTTTTGGGATGACATTTTAAGATTAAAAAAATATAATTCTAAATGGGGAACAAAATTGGTTGGTGACCATCATAAAACATCCTAATGCAATCGCACTATTTAATAATGAGAGGATTGTTAAGTTTGTTGCATATCAACTGATATTTATCAGTTATCAGTTGCTTCTTAAATTTCTCTACGAACAGCAGCAGAGGTGATGTTTCGTTGGTTATTTCTCAGGAGCAAAAACTGTACAGTTAAAACAGATAACAAAGCCTTAAATTCACACAAATCATACTTAAACACTAAAATTTTACGACAGACAATGACCTAATCACGGGTTATCTAAACCAACTCATTAATTTGGCACAAACTTGTTAGAAGACCAATAAACCGTTTCATTAATACATAATCAATGAAGCAAACTGAATAAATGAAAATGACAACATACGTACCTGACAATTCAAATTCAACCACTTTTTTGAATATTAGCACCAGTTGTGTAAGAATTACATTTACCGAAGTTTTTTATGCGAAGTGCACTATCTTGCGTTAGTTTGCTTGTTTATTTATTAACGCCAAGTTTTAGGCTTTTTGGTAACATTCATGAAAGGAAACTATCATTTATTGGCACACATCAAACACAGTCATGGACAATTTTGTAGTTTGAATTTGCCTTACCTGCATGTTTTTGGACAGTGGGAGGAAACCGGATTGTCTGGGGTAAACCCACACAGACACGGGGACAACATGCAAACTCAGCAAAGAAAGCCCCGGGTCTACCTGGGAATTAAAGCCAGGACCTCATGCTATAAGGCATCAGTACTAACCATTAAACCACCTTGCCTCCTCCACTATATAGGGAATACTACCATTTAAGTAAGTTTCCAATCCAAAAGTCAATGAAAGTGTTTAAATGAGGTGAACTTCAGACTGGGTTGGGAGGAGGGATGGACCCTTTATCACTGTGTTAGAAGATGGCTGGAGCATTTAAGCATTGATTGTGTTGTGAGAGAAGAAAAGACATGTCGAGTCATATAAACATTTGAGTCCAGGTCATTTGAAAGCCAAGTCTGAAGTCAATATGTGTTTGTGTGTGTGTGTGTGTGTGTGTGTGTGTGTGTGCGTGTGTGTGTGTGTGTGAGAGAGAGAGAGAGAGAGTGAGAGAGAGAGAGAGAGAGAGAGAGAGACTAACATGCAACTCAAATTCCTATATCTGCTGTCAGATCAACTCACAGAACACGATTTTGTCATAATAATCGGCCTTGACTATGTATGTAAACCCATAATCAGAATCTGCCCAGATACGGATATTTACAACATCCACAGTCTGTAATACAAGCCCTTTTTACTGTTCACCATAAAGTTGAACTCTCTGGAGTCTTGCATATGCTAAATGAACATTTGCAGTGTTTATTTTATATTCTTTATAAGTCCTTCTGAAATGAAATTAGCCAAACCACAGTTTGTGGTCATTTTAAGTACTTCTTAGATTTCCATGTTACTATTGTGTGCCTCTACATTGCTGATAATTTTACAGAGATCTGTCTATGTGCGAGAGACTTGAATGGTTTCCATGTCTGTGAGGGAGGAACCAGGCACAAGTCTCTTTGTGTGAGTGATTTTGGATCACTGCACATGATAGTCGTGGAGCCGGGTTTGGTGTAGGGTTGCAACTTAACTAATTTTAATCCAAACATGTGAAACACTACACGGTCCTGATGTGAGCGCAGCCGAGGCTCAAGCGAGGGTCACGGTGGGTTTTGTTGCCTTTGGCTATAACTGCTTTGGATTTTGAGACAGGACTCATGCGTTCTCTTTTTACTGAGCAGATGTTTGTCTGAGCTTCCCAGAAGAAACAAGGACAACACTCTACACTGTGGGAACGCTGGAAAATAAAGCAGAGAAAACAAAAAAGGCTGCAGACTGCTAAGAAAAACAGTAAAACTATATGTGTGAATTTGATAGGAAGCAGAAGCTGCTCTGGTCTTTGATGGAAGCAGGCTTTAAAAGGAACCAAATCTGCAAAGGATGCACTTAATTTATTCACTGTCATGCAAACGAAATTGTCTTACCCTCTCTGGAGGAAATGTGAAATGTTGAAAATGAGATTCCTGCCCAGATTCTTTCCACATCCCACACATAAATACACGCATATCAGTTTTTAATGCAGTTCTGATTGTGGATTGAGTGACAAAGTAGTGTATGTAATGGATATGCCGTTCTCAGAGAATCTCCTTTCTCAAGCAAACTGGCTGTTGTTGAGAGAAGAAGTGAAACTTGAGAAGGGCTAAAGAGTCAGGTAACACAGAGAGAGTGCATGATAGAAAAAAGAAAGAGCGAGCAGTGAGTGGACTAGTGTTCTCCTGCAACTGTTTGTTTTGGTTGTAAGTGCTCAGCAAGAGATGAGTGAAATTAGAGCTTTAAAAGCAACCAGAGGACTGCAAAGGAAGGAAGAGGGGAAAAGGGATGGAATTGGATCCTTAAGGGAAAATGGAGAAGATGAGAAGAAGAACTGAAAACTGGAGGAGTGTAGACAAGAAGGGGCAAAGTAGGGGGAGATTTCTGGGAAGCCCAAAAGCCCAGCTGTGGTGTTTGGTGTCCTCCTCTGATTTCAGATGACTATGAATCAAATTACCCACCTCTCTAATCTTAAACAGAGAACTAGTAAGGGAGTGAGTGGCCTCCTCTGGGTTTAGCCAAGGTTTTACGTCTAACTGTTTATAACAATGATGGATTCAGAACTTTTCTCTAGTGGCTGCTTAATTAAATTGTACAGAATGTTCTTATAGTAATTTCTTAAGCTTCTAAAATTGTAATACTAGAGGCAAAACTGATTAACGTGTCTTTTTGCGTTAGAGCTTTGCGGAAAACACTATGAATGAATTGCTGGGCTGGTATGGATATGATAAAGATGACCTGCAGGATTCAGAGGTTTCTGATGTCAGGAGTAACCCTAACAGAAACAGACGCCATCATGTATCTGTGCTCAAAGGTAAGCAAAAATTATGTAGTCATGACTTCCTACTTCATCTAAAAACATATTTGTGACTACAATTATATTCATTTGTATTGTTTATGATTGCCAGACAGTTGAAATTAAACAATTAAAAGAGCTTTTTCCAATGGTGATGATTGCATAATTTGTGGGTTATCTTTGTAGGTTTGTGTTAGATACAGTATGTTGTTGCAAGGGTATCTCCTGTATACGTCCCTCTAAATGCCACCTAGCCAGATTTTGTACCTGGCACCAACCAGGTCTGCTAACAGGCCTGATAACCACAACTTGAGTGTGATTTATGATACTGGGTTCATTATTTGAAACAAAATAAAACAAAAAGAAAGAAAAAATATAATGATAAGTTTTCTTTTATTATTTTATTCGTCCATCCATTCCACTATCTAGCTTTACCATCGCCTAATCCTATTAATAGATGGTCGACTATAGTAAACACCCGAACAGTCACCAGTCTGTTGCAGGATACAGAGACAGACACTTACACCCACACACACAGAGGACAATTTCAGTATTTCCAATTAACCTGACTCCATGTCTTTGGATTATGGGGTGAAAAAAGAGTACCATGAGGAAACCCAGAAAGACACAAGGAGAACACCACACAGAGATTACCTTACGCCCCAGATTACCTTTTTTAGGAATCGAATCAGGGACTTCTTGTTGTAAGACAACAATGCTAACCACTATATTACTGTGCTGCCTGCTTTAATATTTCAGTTAAAATTGTAAATATTGTTTTTTGGTTAATTTTTTAAATCTAAATAAAGAATAGCCATTTAATTCTTATGTATATTTGTGGCTACTTGCTATTCGCTGCCTCGTAGAACCTGCTTTAGAACCTATTTATAAGCCTTCTATACAGTTTTTATTTACAAATACATCCAGTAAGCAATGATTCTTATTTACATATTTATAGTGTTGACCCTTCTTATTTAAGACTTCTGCAATGCACTACAGCATTCTGGATATCAGTTTCTGAATCGAATCTTGAAATTTTGCCTAATTAGCATTTGGAGTTGATCACAGTCTCTGTTTTTTTGTTTGGCCGCTTTCTTTTTGAGGATTGACCACATGTTCTTAATGGTATCGAGATCTGAGGAGTTTCCCATTCATGAATCCAAAAATGTCAATATTTTGATTGCAGAGCCACTTGGTTATCACTTTTATCTTGAGACATGGTGCTCCATCATGATGGAAAACATTAATCTCTGCATGCTCTTGCAGAATGTTACAATATCGTCCTTTATTCATGTTCTTAAGCAAACCTTGGAGCAAACACACTTCCCTGGATGAGAAGTTAAGCTACACATGAATGGTTTCTGAATGTTTCACTGTTGGCAAGAGACAGGACTCATGGTAGCGCCTTTTCTTCTCCAGACTTTGGATGTCATAAATAAGCGGAAGGATGCTTAATCCGAGCAAATTAATTCCAGTTGTTTTGTCTGGTGGTTACTCGAACTTGTAGCTGCATCTTCTTTAGTAGATGCACTTGATGTTTGTATAAAGCTTCTTGAGTGCCCAGAAATTAAACCTGGGGGGGGGGGGAGCTGTACCATTGTCCTCGTCTGTTAAACCCTTTTGGTGAGTGCACATTTTCTTGGAGGTAACTGTGGTTAACAGAATCAGGCTGCTCTTCTAGTCATCATTAACTCATTAAACTTTTTTCTCCTGAACTAACAAGATCATGACTGAAATTATGTTAGCAGACCATTTTGTAAGGCTGAAATATAGTAATGTTTGTAATGATTGCATTTAATTTGAATTGAATCTATCTTTTGAATACATTGGCATTCATTTTTTGATAAATAAAACATCGTCAATAATATATTTTAATTTAAATTAAATAAAATTTTTATATTAATTTTTAAGAGAATTAAATGAATAAAACTGCCATATGTATTTAACCTAATTTTGATTTTAAAATTTGTGATTTGTTTTTAATTGTGGGTAGGATGTCATTACATTTCTAGTTTAAAGTAAATATGAATTAATTATACATGTTAATTCAAACAAAGTCAATTAAAATAACAGAATTATGGGTAATTATTAACAGGCTTCCGGTGCGTCATTATAGCTCTACTTTTCTACTAGTAGATTATGTTTTTAACTTGTAAGCTATTACTGCTCGTTTGTGTGATTAGCAGTTGATTTTACTGGACATAGTGTAACTATTTATATTATTTATAAATGTTGAAACTCATTTACTTTGTGTATTTTGTATTACTAGAGAATTCAGATCCAAAGCCAGCTATAAGTGAAAATAGGCTGGCATCTGGCTTCTCTGCTACGGTAAGAAACAGAGTGAAAGAATCCACTGGCTTTCCTCTCTCTCCTTCATCTTCATCTTCTCCCCACATAAAGGACCTTCACAGTAGCCATGTCGTTGTGCCAGTCATCAAACCGTCTGCAGGTGTGAATTTGCTGTAACCAGATTTGCACAATGCACACACACACACACACACACACACACACACACACACACACACACACACACACACACACACACACATTTAATAATATATGCCAACGTTTTATAAATGAATTGAACTCCTGTTTGTGTTTTTAGTGGACGAGCAGCAGAATGTTCAGATCATTTGTGTATGGTGTCAAAAAGAGGGGCTTAAACGCTACTCTCTGGTCATGGGCTCTGAACTCAAGAACTTTTGCAGTGAGAAGTGTTTTGCTATGTGTCGACGTGCCTTCTTTAAGCGCAACAAGGTTAGATCTGTGTTACTAACATTATTTTAGAACTATTGCTGGGCGGTATGACCAGGCATTTGTATCAATCATTTTTATTTACAATTGTCAGTTTCACAGTATATCACATTTTTTTAATGACTGGACATTTATATGATGATTGATTTTTACCCTACAGTCGAAATCGACCCTGGGTCACTCTGTGGATCGTTACCGATCCCAGAGTATTTCGGCAATTTACATTTTACAGGGTAGGTTGCCAGGTCTTTCCCCAACCCTGTATCTCTACATGGATCATGTTTCTGTGACTTCGGGACAATTTTTCACATTTCCGATCGACCTAGTGCATGTTTTTGGACTGTGGGAGGAAACCGAAGTTCCCAGGCATGCAAAACGTTTAACTTATGGGCACAAAGTCCCACAGACATACTTCAAAATGTTGCTCAAAGCCTTCTTAGAAAAGACCATAGAGAAGTCAATTTATTTTCATACCTTTTGTTTTTGAAATGGCATGTCCAACAAGTTCATGGTCAGGTGTTCAAATACTTTTGGCCATATGGTATATGTGACTGCGAACAGCGAACTCATTTTACTGGCAAAATACTCTGAAAGTTTAATTTGTTGCTCTAATTAAAAGCATGTTAAAATATCCTGAAGAACTAGTTTTATGAGGCTCTGATTGGAAAGGCAGAAGTTAATCATGGTGATAATCAGTGGATCAGTGATTAATTATCACATTGTAAAAATAGGATGCATGGTAATGTTAGTGATTTAATTAATTCCAGTTATTTTATGGACCCACAATAAATAAAACTCTGCAATTGTTACTATTTTATATCTGAGGGCAGTCTAGCCACAGCTATTTAAAGGTGGTCCTTTAAACTGTATGTGTCAAAGGGTGAAAATGATCCTACAGACAGCTTTGTTTTCTCTGGGTTAAAATGTTACATGATATTTGTTAATAAGCAGAATAAAAGTAAGCTCCAAACATCAGTCCTTCATATAAAAACTTTTTACTGGAATAGAGTGGAGTAATGTGAGCTTTTCTCATCTTCTTTAAATATCTATTCTGCAATATTGGGACGTCGGTTTATTCACTTACTCAGTGGTTTGGCACAGTTTGGCTCAGTCTCCCAAAAGCACAGACGAATGATTTTAATTACATTAAAACATGAAAGCATTTTTTTTATATAAAATAAAGTTGTTTAAACTAAAAAGCATTGAAAAACATATTTTAGTTGAAATAGTAAAAGAAAAATTGATGAAGATGGAGAAAAGGACAAGTACCAGCCTGTTTGAAAGAAAGGGCTAAGGGCCATCATGGAGAGCGTGGTGTCTGTTTGCAGCACATACTTTACCGCGGTAGCATCGGGTTTCAAACCCCGTACACCGGCAAGACGGGAAAAGCAGTTGTACAGTCAACATAGGATCATCTTACAGCTGGAGCTGCCACTACACACACACACACATAGCCCACATCGGGTTGTTGCTATACACTCCACATCCAGTGAGATTTTAGGAAGAACCAGACACACTAGCTACTTTTGCAGTTAACTATGGGAAGCATTTATCTATAACTCAATACAGTATGTTGTTTAATAATAATATATCCCCTTTCATAAAATAGTTTTTGCTTTTATTTTAGGCTCGAAATGAAGATCGCCAAGATAATCAGTCTCCTCCGGCTACTGAAAAAATAGTGGAAATGCCTGCTCAGTTCAGCCTCAAGTTAAACAGCAACACAAGAGTAAGGACTTAAAATCCACTTATACTTCTTTATATTTTCAGCATTTAGCAGACGCCTTTTTTATCAAAGTGACTTACAGTACAAATACAGTAACAGTATGAGCAATTCAGGATAAAGGGTCTTGCCAGACCTGTGGCTCAACTCCTTTGGACTACTAGACCTGTACCCAAACCACTAGACTATGACTGACCCAGACACTACCAATGTGTTTCATTTACACAAATTACAACATACAAACATTTATCATTTTGTAGCACCTGAAGAAAAAACATTCCGAGTAGTGATAGCTCTGGGTTTAAGGTACTGGCTTAATTAGCTCATAGTAAGTCACTTTGGATAAAAGCATCGGCTAAATTCAATTTATTTATTTATAAATGTGGTGGAATAATTTCTCCATGTGTAAAGGCACAAGCGCAGTGGAGAAAAAATCCTCTTTTAAGAAATAATAATAAAAAAATTCTTCTTTATACACGTTCACACTAAGTACCTGAGTACCCAAAATACTGTTTGGTTTCCTCACACTGCACAAAAAATATTACAGTTTTGTTGGCTATTCAAATCTTCAAATTACTACTTGGTTATTTGTTTAATTGCTTTTGTTTAGTTTTTTGTGTTTTATTTTTTACCCTGAATCACTACAGTTGTTGCACTCTTCATACTAGTCAGTATGAAGTGATTGTTGTATATGATTCTAAATGTTGTAGAATAATTAAATAATGTGAAGATGTGAAAATTTTCTGTTAAGCAAGACACAAATTACAAAAATAAATAAAAAACACTCTTTGTTTTGAAAATCCTGTAGGATAATTGTTAATGAATTGCAAGATCACAGTTGTGGCATGTAGTAGTAGTAGAGGATAATAACCCAAAACATTTTAAAGTTTGAAACATAATTTTTTCACAACTGTAGTGATTTCTATATTTTCCCTATAGATACAATAATATGAATTATATAAAATAGTTTATTTTTATTCACTTTTATTCTGCTTTTTTGAGGTCTGTGATTGGTGCAAGCATGTCCGTCACACAAAGTACCTGGACCTTGGTGCAGGTGAAGATAGACTGCAATTCTGCAGTACCAAGTGCCTAAACCAGTATAAGATGGACATTTTCTACAGAGAAGCGAGAGCTGCACTGCCAACTTCGGAGTTGTCCACAAGTCCACACCAATCAGAATATGAAAGTCCAGCTGGAGAAAGTGAGAGCTTGTTAACCCCTGAATCTTGGAACAATGCTTCCCTAGAGGGAGAACCCAAGGAAACTTCATCTCCTAAGGTTTCAACACCTGTATCATCCTCTGGGTTAAGCTCATCCTCATCATCATCTTCAGTGAAAATGTCTGTCTTGTCTCTACAGAAGAAAAGAGAAAGTTCTGGATCTTCACAGATTCAGTCTAGCTCTACAGTGCCATGTCTTCTTCCGCCTCATACTGTTGCAGAGCAACCATGGGTGCCACAAAAGCCTCCAGGCTTTAATCTGCCACCTATTCATAGCCAAAATATTCATATTCGAAATCCAGGATCTAGCCCAAACCAGAGAGCACTGCATACATCCCCTGGTGTGCCTACTTCAGTTCGCCCAGTTCATCCACCACAAATGTTACATCAATATCCACCGCCAATCATGCCCTGTCTACCCACTTACCCTCAACCAGTTCCGTCATTTATGCCAACAATGGGATTGCCATGTCCTCAACCTACCGTTCTGGTACCTTATCCAATTATAGTCCCTCTACCTATACCAGTGCCAATTCCCATACCAATACCAGTGAACTCAGGGATGCTGAATACAACAAGATTTATTTGGAATAACAAAGATGCAGCGAAGATAGGAGCTGAGGAATCAGAGACACCTGAAGATGTAAGGATGTCTGAGAATCAAGTCTTAATTGACCACAATGTAGTGCCTCACAAAGTAAAAACTGAATGGACACCTCCAGAGTCTTCCCCCGTCATATCTGCTCATCCAGAGCCTAGTTGTACTCCTGGTTTTGACGAAAATCTACGAGAAGACAGAAATGCGTGTAAGGTGATTCAGAGAGTCATTTGCAGAGTAAAGCAAGAAGATGAATCACCATGTGAGCCCAATATTAATAGCCAAAAAGAGCTCGAACAATGGAATAGTCCAGTCAGCAAGGAACTTGAAGGCGATTCAGTTGAATATCAATCTCTTAGATATTACAGAGGAACTTCACAGATTCCTTTATTATACACACCAAGTTCATCTCTTACACACAAGTCTTCTTTAACTCAAACATTTAACACACATTCTTCAATCATTGTGAGAAATGCCCATAGCCCATTTAATAACAGCAGAACCTCTATACTTACTCCCATAGTTTCTGTCATATCGAACAACACAATTCCTGGTCCAGTCTCAGTTACTTCCTTGTGTCCCTCAACCTGCATATCTAGCATTCAGTCAGATTCCGAAAACAGAACTAGCCCCAGCCAAACTCTAGCCCTGACTCCCGATTCTGAGGCTGTCAAAGAGAATGTCTCAGAAGACCAGGAACCTGGCTTCAATTGTTTTAATCCAAGAGATCAAACAGACTGTCCAAGAGGCCAATCAGAGGAGAGCAAAGTGCTTAACATAGACAGTGATGCTCTGACAGCAGATGAACATACTTACGCACGATCCATCCCACCAAAATTACGTGAGAAGAATGCACACACAATAACTCTTTCTCAGACAGTTATGCACAAGAACTTAAACACTCATGCAACTGCTGCTGAGCAGAGTAACACACATGTTGCAATAGAGCCAGCTTTAAAAAGAAAATGCCTGAGAATCAGAGATCAGAATCAGTAAAGCACAGATCAAAGAAACACACAAATTATTTTCATACATACCCACTTTCAATGTTTCAGATGTCAAAATACATAAAAACTGTAATGCCACAGATAATAAGATCAGGAATATGTCGGAATAAAGCCTGACTTTTATTTGACACTAAAAGAATTGAGGTCAGATTAAGGTCAGGATATACAGGTCAGCCAAGTTATTCTACAACAAATTTGCCAAACCATTTTAGACACATGTGTCTACTGTGTGTACACTGGTATTAAAGGTGCCACAAAAACATTCCTAACTAATTATTTCTGCTTTAACTGTATTAGGAGATTGCTCTATTGTATCTGTCTATAAAAAAAACAACTTTTAGAACAGAGTGCTATACATTCAGAAAGACACACTGCTTTCATTTTAATACACTCCAGGTGTTATTCTCTCCTGTCACCACTGGGTGTGATCAGTACTTACAAGATTCATATTGATTGTTCAGTGAATTGTGAGCAATCCCATCCATGCTTGTCTGTGAAATTAATTTTAGTTTGTATGAAATTAGGCTGTGGTCCAAATAAGATTGTGGAAATCATGATATACATGATACATTAGTTTTACTTTGTTTTTTATAAAATACATTGATATATGATGTGGTTGGACATACTGCAAAGTTAAATGAAGTTGGTTTGATTTACATAATAGTTCATGCTGTGTTTAAACTACAGTTTTTTAATGAATAGAATAGAATGCTTTTATTTGCACATTCATAAACTCTAAGACAAATTTGAGATTTTTCTTCCTAGGGTTCAATTAAGTAAAACTGTTCTGTATTTTAGCATCAAGCAGTGTGGATAACTTAAATGCAGATTAAACGTTAGCATAATACTAATAATACTTTGACAGCTGCATTATTTGAGACGAGTTTTGAAATGAAAAGCAAAACAAACTAGTAGAATGTGAGACAGACAACAAAATAGTAGGTTCGGCTCCAGATGTTGGGCTTTATTTGTGCAATCTCAAGTTCCTGTACACACGAGAAAGGCTAAAGCATGTGGTGTGTATTAGAATATGTGAGACTAAATATATAGTTTAGGTTCTTAGGTATTCATGTTACATGCCCTTTATATAGAGTATATAACCAAAAGAATGTGAATCACACCCGTAATTATTCACTTTAGGTTTCTGCGACATCCATTGGTAACAAAATATTAAAAGTTATGTGATTCCAGTTTTGCCACAGCACCTTCACCAGTCCCTTCATAACTAAGCCCTTGTGCGGCGTACATGTAAGGTTTAGATACTAATGTTATAAATAATAGGAATAGTTTTAAAAATCCAATATGGACAAACTGTTGTGGCCTGCGCAGACCTGACCTCAGCCACAGTGAACATTTTTGTGATGGATTTAAACATAGATTTTAAACTACTGCGTGCCAGTGAAAAGTTGGATCTTTAAAACAATAAAAGCTAGTAAAAAGTAAGCACATTTGTAAAATTAACCAAGTCAATTAATTTGTTCAACTTCTCAAATCCTGCTTCAGGCATTTTAAAACTGTACTATGATAAACAAATGTACGTTCCACATCTTTTTTTCCAGACATGTATTTTAAGTTAAAGATAATGCCTGGGTCTGCCAGACAGATAGTGAAACCTGAACGTGCAACATGACCCTTACATTATTTTTTTCTCAAGCATTTGCTTTCAAAGCAATTATTGTATACTTTATAACCGTTGCCGTATGTGTGACCAAAGTGGGAATATCACGTCTATCTAATTTTAGCATTATTTTAATTTTCACACTACTTACCTCCATATTTTAGCTGGTTTTAATTATTGTGAGCTTGCTAGGACTTTGGTGACACACTAAATAGTAATAAATACATCGTGTTAAATAATCATGACTGCATGATTGGAAGTATAAATATGTAAAAACATGGGATTTTATTATTAATCGCAGATATTTCAATTAATCATAATTTCATGTATTCAATATTAAAATGACATGAGTTTTACAGAAATCTGTGTTTCATTTTACAATGTGCCTAATATAATATTTATTCTTATACAAAGCAATTCCTAGAATTACTAAGATTTTTTTCTCACTATGCAGAGTGAAATGAACATAGATGCTTTACATCTACATTGACCTATGAAGGTCATGTTGTGGTACATATGTCACACTGAATAATAACAAAATATTACACAAATAAAATATTAAATTGTGCAATTTTCAGAAAAGGTGGATACACATATTATTTGTTATGATAAAGCGAATTTAGAGGTTATTTGCTTCAACTGAAAACTGAAATTTTGCATGGGCAATCCTTGCACTCCCACACAATGCTGACTGTATTTTATTACTGAACCTATTTAGTTACAAAGTTTCTTTTACAAAGTCCCAATAAACCACAATGAAACTCTTTATGCCCAGGTCAAAACACAGATGTCTTAGTTCTTATCTGGAAAGCTGAAATAAGTTTTGCAAAAGACCAGTAAACATATACAGTGATGTATGGGGTACTGCATTAGAACAACATTAATATGTATGTTGGAAAATGAACTCAATGAACCACTGAACTAAATAAAATAGTTTCACAAAATTATTTGTGTAATAATTTGTGTTTTGAAACTATGAATTATACTATATATTGACAGAGATTATCCTTTTACAGCACCCTTTAAATGAAATGATAAGTAATTGTATGTTTGTATTTTCATATGTGCAATTATTCTATGCATGTCTTGCATGTGTGATCAAAAAATTTAAAAGGTCATGTAAGGAATATAAAGTTTATTATTCACTTCACATTTTGTTTGTTATTATTTTAATTTTTGTTCTCGTAGCCAAAGACATCCAAGTTTGTCATTGCACATTTACGTGTGGGTAGAATGAAGAATGAAGTCAGTAGTAATTTCCATATTCCATCTAAAGAAATTGACTTAAATATACATTCTTGTATGGGATATATAAATGGAATGGCAATTAATTATATAT
>JAOTRQ010000009.1:95277-111251 GCA_028565875.1 Hoplisoma paleatum | reverse complement strand
GTTCCCCCCCCCCCCCCCCAAACCTTAACTGAATTTCACAAAATCGATTGTTCTTTCAGTAAATTGTCTACTGATTGGAAGTGCAAAGTTTGGCTATATTTGGACACCTGCTTTGAAGAAAATGGCCATAGAGTCAACAATGAGCCACTGCATAAAAACATACTGGTGTGTAACTTTTAAATCCATTTGAAATATTAAAAATACGAAAAAATGTCAATGTAGTTTGTTGATGCTTTATACCAAATTCCATCCACATCAGATAAACAGCTTCAGACTAGTTTAATTTTTAACTTTACCTTTCGTTTTTTTTTTTTTTTGCTGGAACATTTTAACTGTAGACAATGATATGAGCTATGAGCATAATTCGTTAATCGTTAATTTTCCTGTTGCAGAGCTAGCTAGTGTTTAAAATGGCTCTCTTTACTTGTGCATATCATTTTACCCGTACACAATCAAAACTACCAAGTTTGGTGTGTGACTTACACTTTAGTATCTCTGGAAAATAATACAGTAATAACATTATTTTACAGTATTTTTACATTGTAATTTAAAAAATAATAATCACATCAATTACAATGGCTTAATTAAGAAGAGTAAACATAAATTGTCATTTCGTAATTGACCAATAGGTATAGTATAACACTATGAGCACATTTTTATCCTCAAAGATGATGAATTAAAAGCAGGAAAAATACGAGTCAGATAATGTCCAAAACTGCAGTGACCGAAGACATTGTGGCATCCAAGGTTCATCGATGCATATGGAAGTGAAGGCTGGTCTGCATCGCCTGATTCAACAGACAAGCGGCTGCAGCCTGCTAAAGAATCCTTCTGACAGAAAGGTGTCAAAATGCACAGTACAGCACAGTTTGGGGCAGCAAGCGTTCTTGCTATGAACAACCCACCAGAACTACAGGTGCCATGATGAAGAGGCACTTGTTGTTATTCACATCACATGTCAGTGCTTACAATTTTCTGAATGTTTAGTATATACAGTGCATGATAGTAGTGAACAATTTGTTAAGAATTTATATTTTTAATGGTGCTATTGACACTCACATTGCTGTGAGATTTGGATCCTTTGCTGAAATTTCCACTCCGATTTAATCTTCTTCACTCTGGTGGATAGCAGCAGCTTTTTATGTCTCAGCACATTGTCCAATATTTTTTGTTTCTGTTATATAAAGCGTGCCAGTGCCAAAGAGTTGAATTTCCCAGTATTTTACAGCCGTGTCTAAATGTTGTTGAGCAAACATTTATTCAGCAATGGAGTTCTGTGTGGTGAGTGTATATACAGGACATGGTAACTGAGGCACATTACTTATTGTTTGCTATAAAACTATTGATGAACTATTGAAACCTGCTGATTGCGGGTCTTTCTGTAGCTCTCTACAAGTGATCCTTGACTCTTGAACAACACTTTAGATCATTTTTTTCACTCCTCTATATAAAATCTTGCGAGGAGAATCTGGTTGTAGCTGGTGAAATGATGACCTTAACAATGAATGACCTACTTAATGTTTCTTATGTGGCATCTTTTAATAGCCTTTCAGTTGAACCAGTTGATATAAATTTGCTTTGGCAAGATTGTCTTTAATCATTAATTAAATAATTAATTTCAGCTGGTGTCACCACTTTCCGTGGCTTTTTGACACTTTCACATGTTAAATACTTTTTCTTCTGTGTCATTTCTCATTTTTACACATAATTTATGGACTTCAATGATTTGATTTCTTTGGATGTGTGTATTGGATGGGTTACTCCCAAAGTCTGAGAGTTCTATGTCAATGGACTTGTTAGACATATGAAATTAATGACAAGTTTAATACTTATTTTAACCACTGTATATAACTGGGCTTTTTATTAGTGTAACTTCATGAACATTTTGGTTAAATAAATACTGGCTATATTAATAATACCCAATAAAATTTAACTTCAGAGACTTATTAATCAGTGGCCTTGTGGATTTTCTTTACATCATTTACATTAGTGATGCTACATTTGCCCAAACAAAACAAAAACGCATCAAATCTGCTTTCATTTACTACTACTACTACAAACAAAAACAGGGCAATTAGTTAAAAGTTAGGCACCTAATTAAATTGTACTCCTATGTAAAACATAAACCTACAAATCCCTGCCAAACATTTTTATCACAATAAGTAATAATCTATGACAAAAAAGCCAGCTAACAAATGTACCAATATATGTTGTAAAGGAAGACAATAAAAAAACGGCCATATGACAAAATGGTTGGCCTGTTTCAAACAGATCTTACCACTTCCTTAGGATGTTTTTTCAGCTGGTAAATGTTTAATCCATTTTCAACACCAATACAGACGATCATACTTAGTTTCCTTAGACATGTTTGTCTTAGTGTAATGTTCGTTAAATTCTTGAAGAAAATCCGATTACAAATTAGCAGTTTAATGCAAATGGCGGCTGCTGTGTATAAAATGTACTTTGTTCACTGATCAGTAAGGTAAACTCAGTTTACCTGTCCTGCGCAGGCGTGCACATGTGTGTATGTTAAGGAGGGGCCAATGTCCTTGTATATGGTAATAAATGAAGCACAATTGTCAGACTGAAAGGGTTAGAGCTGTTTCCAAGATACAGTGCATCTTTTACTTTCTGAATGCATATGCTCTCACAATAAAGCTCTAACTTAGGAAAAGTATTGCTCAGTTTATTTTAGTGTGTAACCAGATTTTAAAATCATAAGATGTGGCGGTCTCTTTCAGCTGCTCCAGTTAGTGGTCACGACAGCAGGTCGTGTTTCATTTTAATGATTTGGCATTGTTTTTACACTGTTTTATGCATATTAGTGGTTAAGTACCAAGAGGACGATTTAGTGTCTCCAATTAACCTGGCAGCATGTTTATTTGTTTATCAAACAGGAAGATCCAGCAAATAACACTCTAGTTAGGACTCAAGTTGTTTCGACTGGTAATAGAACTTATAGCCTAAGATGTCACAGCAAGAAGGTCCTGGGTTCTATTCTTAGAAGTCTGAATGGGTTCCCACGAGTGCTTTGGGTTCCTCCCACAGTCCAACAACATACAGTCAGGTTAACTGGAAACACTGAATTGTTCTATGGGAACCACAGCCACTAGAAAAAAAAACAGTACATTTTAGTGCCTGTCCCAAGCAGTTTGTTATGAATTTGAAGGGCATACAGCAGAAATCGATGCCTATAAAAAATGCAAACCACAAACCAATATGGCAATCACAAGCAGGAGCAGCTAACAATGGCTAACTGTTCTCCACAACTAAATTGCTGCTGCCTTTAGTCCCGCCCCCTCCAGTCGTTACACCCTGACAAGGTACCGCTGAACACTGTTGTCGAGAACTAATTCTGTCATTGATTTATGTGTTCCCCAATGTTCAGTTTGGTTTCTGTTATTAAAATCCTGTTTTCCTAACAGTAACATTCTCTCTTGTATAAAGTTTTTTTTAAAATACATTCATAAAAAATGCATTCTGCTATATTAGCAACAATGCACTTGCATTTTTGTAACTGAACCCGAGTGTAATGTCTGACATACAGTGTAGAACTAGTTTTACAGAAAGTAAAGCACAAAGTTTTTACATGAATCAATTTAGGATTTGGTAAAAGTTTTAAACTTAAATAGTTTTAAATTTAAGTTTTAAACTTAAATAGCTTAATACATCAAACACAAAAATTGCCTTTAGCATTTCATTTGTCTTAACGAACAGGCCTTCACTATATATAATATCTTCGCATTATGCAACATCTTACACGAAGGCATGTGGTTTTTACAGAGGTATACAATTTTATTCAGTGTTTCAGAAAGGCACTAAAATCAAAATAGATAAAGCATGGTGATATTGAAGAGAAAATGCACAAATAAAACAAGAATCAATTAAACTTAAATTATGCCACGCTTTACACAAACACACAAAACACCACAGCAACACACAGCTGTTTCATCCGTCAGTGATTGGTCGGTGTGAACTGTAGGATACATATTTTAAAACTGAACCAAAAAATGTAACCACCATAAATCCACTTGTATCCACTTGCTACACATCATGAAATCATAACTTTTGCAGCATACATTGTACATTATTAAATAAGAAAAGACCTAGATATGGCTGACACCCCCAAACACACACACGACCAAAGAAGAAGACAGAACTCTGTCCTTGGTGCTGACTGGTTATAATTCATCTCTAAAGTATCCCAGCTTGGCGTACGACATCTCTTTCCTTAGCAGCATGACTTCCCAGAACATTTGTTCAGCTGAATGAAAGAAATGCGAAGTGTGAATCATTTTGACATTTTAGTGAAATCTAGAACTTATAAAGCAGAAATACATGTAATAGCTTATTAATTATTGAAAACAAATACTCGATTCACACGTAATTAACCAACAGCAGATGCAAACCGAGCTTGCCTGCTAAGTGAAGAAATCCCAATAATAGCCGAATAGGCCATTTCTTTTGAACTCATTGTCAATCCACAGCAACATAGAAGCTGCTTGAATATGTGTCACTTATCTGTCATAAGTGAAATTTCAAAGCACTAAAAACACTAAGGTCCAGAGTTCAACGATTCCTTGGGTTATTCATTACAATAAAATAATAATATAAATAATAATAATAAGATGAATAGAGCATTTTATTCTGCCTTGAGCAATCATTTGATATTTGTAAAGCTAAAAGCATGGTTTTTTACATAGACTACTTATAATGTTGCAGAACGCAATAATGTGACCTTCGCAATGTAAGGAAAAAGCAAGAACGTTTTGGTTGAGGAGTGAGAAGATGAAAATGCTAACAAAAAATGTGGGAGCATTTTAAATGTAACAACAAGTACAACAATGACATGTATTTATTACAACACTGTCTTTGTGCACCTCCACTGCTGAATGGAGCGGGAGACCCGTGACAGGGTCAAATAATCGTAGCACAATTTAATGAGATTAACGTTAATGTACCTTACTAATAAAACATTATGCCTGTGGAGAGTTTCAGTTCATTATGACTGTGTGGTTAGTTTATCATTATAGTAATAAGTAAGGTTAAGATTTACTTGACTTTTTATCAAGTTGATTTAATCTGTGAAAAAAAAATTTCCCTGAATATTTATTTAAAGTTCTTGCTGTGAAACAAATGCAATACCTGATCAAATGGTTTTACCCGTTTTATCCGATTACTCGATTAATCGAAGCATTTTGAATAATTGTATCCATAAGTAAATCAATAATTAAATTATTATAATATTAATAATTAAATAAATAATTGAATAATAATTGCATACTAAAATACTGGAATAGTAAAATACTCGATAGCTGCAGTTTTAAACTAGATAGCAGTGGCTGCACCTTAATTGCAGCTACACTAGCCACAAAACATGAAATTTTTGTCCTCTCAGAGGCCTGACCTAAATCCAATCTGTGAAAAATCTGGGGAGTGGCCTGAAAAGATCTTAATACAGAAGATGGTCTTACAATTTTATAATAATGAAGCAATTTTGCAAAAGAGATTGACGCAAAAGCTTGCCCAGAACATTAGGGTGCGACGACCACAGTATTGTAAGGCTTCATTTTCATTAAAGCTGCTTTTTAGTTTAATTGTAGAAGAATTTGTCATCTCATTCAATGATATATGTGTGCGTCTCACCATCCTGCTGCTTGACCAGTCCTTGATGTATGTATCGAATGTAAGTAAAGAAGTTGCAAACAGAAGTGATCTAGGATAACAAAGAGCAACAAAAAGACCTTTACAAAGTTTACAAAAACTACTTCTTGTAATAAACTAAGACAGATTTAACATTTTATAATGTCAATACACTGTGAACAAAACAACGGGTCAATTTTAGAAACAAATTTTTTCTTACTCTAACATTTGGCATTAAGCATTTAATTGGCTCAGAAAATTGATTGGTTTTTTTCTTAGCACTGCTGGACATGACAACAATGTAATCTACAAAATAGCTGGATTATGCAACAATATTAAAAAACTAAGCATTTCAAAAAATCTTAAAAGCAACAAAGTAAAAACACTAGTAGTATACTTAACATGATCATTATCATATCACATTATGAGAATTAATCTCAAAGCCATTTAGAAAGTAACAAATCAGGACAAACATTAAAACACACCGTCCCCTTGGGATTATAAAGTTTTACTGATATTTGCCCTTTCACAGATTCAGAATCTTCATAAATATATATTCTAGATTGCCCGGTTTGGTGACTTCAGGGTCACCTTGCTGCTGTTTGCAGATATGATTCTGTTGGGGACATTAGCCTGTGAACTTCCATTCTTGCTGGTTCTCAGTCAGAAAAAGTTGGTAGGCCATCTCTGGGTCGAGGACAATCTTGCGAAATAGTTTAAGTATCTTAAGTATCTATGCGAGAGCAGGAGATTGACAGGTGAATCGATTTTGGTTCAAGTAGTGATGAGGACTCAGACTGTACAGGTCTGTTGTGATAAAGAAAGAACTGAGTCACTAAGTGAGATTTCTCCAATTACAGATCGGTCTACACTCCCACTCTCATGTCTGATTATGAACTGTAGGTGATGACCAAAAGAACAAAATTGTGAATATAAGCCGCCAAAATTTGTTTCCCCCCAAAAGGAACCTGAACTCTCCCTTAGAGATAAGGTATAAAATTTGGTAATCTGAAAAGGACTTCACGTCAAGAAGAGCCAGTCGAGGTGATTCGAGCATATGGAGAGGATTCCTCCTGAATGTTTCCCTGGGAAATTGTTAGACATTTCAAGACACACTTGTGAGATTTTATCCCCCAGCTAGCCTGGGAATAGCTCAGGAATCTGCCCAGTAAAGCTGGCGGAGGTGGCTAAGATGAGGGAGGTCTGGGCCTTTGCTTAGGTTGCTGGCCTTGTGACCAAAACCTCAGATAAGCGGGTGTTTATGAATCGATGCCCCAGCTTTCAGTTGTTATTTGTTTGTGGGCCTTTTTGACCAAAATGTAGTCTTGTGAAATGCTTGACATCAGGTGACTGACTTCTCTAATACAGTACTTCTTTGTATAGATAGATGGATATCTGACATTTTTGTCCAAACCGAAGTTCTCTGCATTTTTTAACTTGTTAAACATTTCAGTTTTGCTACATGGAATGTTGCAGTCAAGCTACATCAGTCTTGGCCACCACTACTGGTTCTCAGCAATATGCTGACTATGCTAAATTAAGAGTAAAGTTCTTGAGATGCGCCATTAGACCTTAAGTAAATATAAATAATCACAAATTACAATTTATTACAAAACGATATCCAATTACTACTGTTATATTTATGCTATTGATGTGGTTTATTTGACTGCTAATATAAATATAAAATAAAGTGCATCTCCATCTTTCTACTTACCCGAAAGCGACAGAATGGAGATACATAATAGTAATTGCTAGAGTCCCCAAATTTGATTCTGTGTTTGCAGGTCTTACTCTGGCCACTGA
Organism: Hoplisoma paleatum; assembly: GCA_028565875.1. Classification (NCBI taxonomy): domain Eukaryota; kingdom Metazoa; phylum Chordata; class Actinopteri; order Siluriformes; family Callichthyidae; genus Hoplisoma; species Hoplisoma paleatum. The sequence goes on along the minus strand of JAOTRQ010000009.1, from coordinate 103,805 downwards.
GGGCACATTTTCTGAAAAACAAACAAACAAAGAAAACAGGTGGTCTATTAAAATTAACACCTGAGCATCATTAAATTTATGTTCACAGGTAGATAGAATATGTTGTTTTAACAGAATGTACAAATCTGAACTTTGTGTTTGTATGTGCAGTTTGCACACATTCACGTTTCACTAGCCTGGAAAAAAAATACCTGCACCAACTTTTAAAACCACAATCCCTTTATTTTACTGACTGAAAAGTAATTGTACCAATTTAAATAATTGAAAATAAAATGTACTTGGTTGAAACACTTTTGCTAGCAATAACTGCCTGAATCTTGAACTCATACACATCTCTAGATGCTGGATTTCTTTCTTTTTAGTTGTCTTCTAGGCCTTCACTGCACCAGCTTTCAGTTGCTATTTGTTTGTGGGCCTTTCTGGCCAATATTAGTCTTTAAAATGTGAACTGCTAGCTCAGTTGACTTGAGATCAGGTGACTAACTTTGCCATTAAAGAATATTGCACTTTTTGCTTTAATAAACTCCTGGATTGTTTTGGCTAAATGTTTAGGGTCATTGTCATTCTATATTACAAAACACCTCCCAGCCTACTTGGCTGGATTTGAGCAAAAGACTTCATTCAGCAGCTTCTGTCATATGTTACAATCATCAATAAACATTAGTGACCAGTGCCACTGACAGGTGTGGTATGCTTTGGATCAAGTTCCACACCTTCTCCATACTTTGCTGGCCATAATTCTGTTAAAGGTTAATCTTGGTTGCATCTGTCCAAAGAATATTTTTCCAGAACTGTACAAGTCCAACCGAGCCTTTATATTCTAGAGCTTTATGAATGATTTGTACCATTCAGAGAACCCTCTGTATTTACTTCTATGCAGGTCTTCTTAACGGTAGAGTTGAAAATTGATATGCGTACCTCCTGGAGATCGTTATTCACTTGGCTGACAATTGTGAATGGGTTTCTCTTCACCATGGAAACGATACTGCATTCATCTACCACTGTTTTGCATGGATGTCCAGGTCTTTTGCGTTGCTGAGCTCACTAGTGCTATCTTTATTTCTCAGGATGTACCAAACTATAGATTGTGCAACTTAAAAAAGCAATCACTGTTTTTACAGACAAAGCCTTGCTCATTTCATATGCATCAAAAGCTCTATTGACCATTGCCAATACAAGCACCACAACTCGAAACAACTCCAGAATTTAATCTGCCTAACTGATGATGACATAAAGGAATTGCCTGTCCAAGAAATAACCTCAACTGTTAATCACTTTGTGTCCTTTTAAAATGAGAGTGGAGCTGAAATCCCTTCATCCATTTTGAATGTGGATACCCTCAAATGAAAGCTGAGAGACTGCACTTTATGGCCATGTGTCATTAAACAGGTAAAAAAAAATGTGTCAGGGTCCACATGTTTATAGACCTAACTGTATAAAATTGTATTTAATTGTAATATTACCTGAAAATGTGTATCTTTTGATTGTTTAGCAAATGTTTATAGTTAACAACACTTTTTTGTCTTGTTTAAAGTTACCTGGGCTTGTTGATATACATTTACTTTAGTGTACAATGATAAAAGCCATTACCCATCCATTTTGAGAATAGAGTTGCATTTGTTAAGTACTTACTTTGGCCCTCCACACTCGACAGCTGAAGCCTTGACAACTGGCAGTGGTTGGAAGCCCACTGGCTCTACACTCAATGTGTTATTCTCCACAGCATCCAGGATTGCTGAACCCAGCTGGAGAAATACAAATGATAATTGGTTACTACCAATTACGAACCTTTCTAAAATTGATACAGAATCAGAAAAGGCCTTAAGCAAGAGGCGGTGAAGACCTGTCACAGCTAAAGGTGTCAGGTCAATAATAAGTTTAAGCATGTAATGATAACCAGTGCTAAATAATTAACATGATTGAAAGAGTGATTGTACCACGAGAATGCATGCTTACATCACTATGCTTTACTGTAGAGATAATAGTGGATTTAGATCTATTACTTTTGCATACCAATCCTAATCGTGTTGTACAAACAGCTTGGAAAACACTAGGTTCTACCACCCTTTTGTCCTCACTATTTATCTTACAAGTGGCTGTTTAATTAACGGTTCCAGACCAGTGTTTCCTGAAAGTAAAAATACTTAACAAGCCAAAGTCAAGCAGCACTGTGTGACCAAGAGCCAGTCCATAGGCCTTTGCCCAATTCAACACTTACTGTAGTAAAACTGTATTAAATTTGCTGTAATGTATACTTTCACTTTATTATTAGCATTATTATTGGTACTATTTACATAAATGCACTACTCTTAACACTGCAGGACAATAGAGAACAGAGGCCTAAAATAATAAAACAACAGCGTACATAATTAAATACAAAAATGTTCAAGTACGACATGTAAATTAAAAAAGTGTGAACCTTTGACACCTACTAACTACACATGCAGGACAGTGTCAGCCACAAGTCCAGAGTACATTAGTCTTAAAATATTGAATTCTGTGTGTGTGTTTGTGTGTGTGAGGTAACACACCTCACTCTTGCAAAAGCTAAGACACGGGTATATGTCCTCTCTGTAGATCCTTTCAAGAAAAGAGCAGCACCTGTCTAAAGTGGGATCCTCCTTCCATATCTTAAACTCATTAAACAGAATTGAATCCACCTGCAGACCCATACGGAGATAGTGTCACAGAACAATAAATGAATAAATAAGACATAATAAATATCTTTAATTTATTTCTTTTAGCTCACTGTTAAAGTTACCGTTACCCAACAACAGTGTACATCAGAACTGACATTATATGACTTTGTATACCAACACCTATATTGCAAATTACATCTGTGCCAATACCAATTCAATACTGTTATTTCCCATTTTACAAAAGCAACCAACACTATGTCCATTTCTCAATGCACCACACTTAAACAAACTGTCTAAATAACTGTGAAACAAATATTCTAAAAAAAACTGATATCACAATTAACACATAGTCATACATTTGTAACAGACTTTCTGTTGTGGTGTGTTATGAACCCAGTGATTGATTAGCTGTACTTAGTCATGACATTTTAGCGTTTTCCCTTCGGCACTATAAGCAATGAGTGTGTGTGTGAGTACTACAACCTCATTAGTGTGGATCAATTCATTAGTACCCAGCAGAGAAACACATTAAAGACCAGTACCAGAAGGGAATCTATATGTTTTTCCTTCTGTAATCCGATTGGGAACAATTTGGACCAATACAGAAACTACAATATAGATAGATAGAGTACCAGATGGGTGCCGGCTCCAGTACACATAAACTAGCTTTATAAACACTACACAAAGCCAAGCAGCAGAAACTACGCACAATTGTAGTAAACATTATATTACAAAAAGCATTTCAAAAATGAAATTTATTATTAATTACTAATTTGAGTGAATAAAAGAAGTTAACTTTCACATTGTCAATGTAATTTATACTTTTCAAAATATATACACACATGTGCCACATATATAGCAAACTTTTCTGGAGATACAAGAAATTATATGAAATTCGAAGGTATTAATGGTCTCATAAATCCTTATTAATTTGAGTGTAATTATTATAATTGTATTATTTTTGTATTTGTGGTCAGATCTGTAGCTAAAAAACTAAAAAGATATTGATAAACAGGACAGTAATCCACATGTAGCTTAGTTAATGCAGACTATTCATTTGAAATTAAACAATACTGTGTGTTTAAAACACAAACCAAAATGACACAACTTTGCATTAATATGTTTTAATCGAACAAACAAAAATAAAGAGTAAAAAGATCCCCTGCCTCTTTGCCGTCTCGTATGATGGGCTCGGGCATGGAAAGTTCATGTTGACTGCCCAGCATAGCACTACTGGTACTTTTGTTCCGTATGTGTCCTTTCTTGAATGGCACCTTGGAGCCCAGTGGCAACTCCTTACACGGTGAGGTGGGGGAAGTGGACATAACCAGAGTCTTTAGAGCAGCCACCTCTGCCTGAAGAACATCAATCTGCAGACAGGAAATACATATAAAACAAATCAACATGAAGCTAGTAAAATGTGTCAAAATATTTAGCGCCCTCCTGGCTTAAAAGGTGCTGCAATGCACAGGCAGGTTATAGGTCAATACAGTTTTTTCAATTAACCTGAATGCTTGTTTTTGGACTGTGGGAAGAAACTAGAGCACCTGGAAGAAAGCCATACCGATACGGCACGAACATGCAAACTCCACACAGACTCTAACCCTCTCTGACTAGGGAATAAAGCCAGGACTTTGTTGCTGTAAGAAGACTGCTTATAAACAGAGAAAGAACATTTGTTGATGGACACAAATTATTTTTAAGCATCTAGCCTCAGAAGTTGGTGAAATAACATTTTGTCTTGATAACCTTTAATATTCCTGTAAAGGCTAATAAGCTTCTGCGACATTATTACAGCATAATTATGTCTCGTTTGCAATTCCAGTTATAGTAAGTGGAAAAGAGAGATGCAAATGACCGTTTTGTTATTCTTTCAAAACCCTTTTAATCTCTCACATGTGTCGTGCTGAGTGATCTTTTGTTGTAGGAATGTTTCAAGTCTGATTTATGTATTTCTATAAAAAGATTGTTCTTCAGTTCAGTTAGCATACTGAATCCATAATCCATAGATTATCTAGTTTTATCACCACATAAATCTATACAGGGTTATAGTCGGTGAATACACTAAACATCTTATAGAGACAAACACACAAATACACACCAACATACACACACAAAGAACAATTCCAGTATCTTCAATCAACCAGACTGCATGTCTTTTGACTGTGGGAGGAAATCGTAGCTCTCAGAAGAAACCCACGCAGAACACATACAAACTTCACACAGAAGCCCTGGATTGCCTTACCCAGGAATTAAACCTAAAACTTCTTGATGTGAGGAGACAATGCTAACCATTAAGCCACTGGGCCGCAGAGTACAGTCGGCATTTAAGATTAAGAGCTGTGCTCAAGGCTACCCTTGCTTGGACCAGTACATTAAGCCCACTGACCCCAAACTTATTATACAGACATCAAGACTTAATTGATTCAAATCATTTTAGCCAATGTTGTCTATTAGTTCTACTGTCAGTGAAAAATGTCAAAGAAGCAACAGTCGCTATACCGACTATACACTGAAAACATTAAACATGAAAACTGAAAACAAAATTCTAAAATCAACGTACCTTTCCCAGGGCTTCTTTTAGTTGTTTCTCTGCAGTGGCTTGTTTTACATTTGCTTCTTGAACCATCTTATGTGCTTCCTGTTAAGAAAGAGTTTCAGATTTTGATCACAGTGACCCTTATTTTACATTCACCCCAAACCAGAGAACAAACAAAGCAAGCCAAGTCTGCTATAAAGATTATTCAGGGAAAGAGAGCATCTACATACATAGCTTGGGTGTAGAAAATGTAGGAAGTAAAACAAAAGAAAATTACAGAAAGAAGAAAAAAAAAATAAAACCAACCACCATGATATAGAAGCAGATATAAAAAGAAGAAAAAACCTAAGTAAATCTGTGTTCGTTAATTAGGAAGTACGAAACACCTGCCTATGATAATAATCATTTTAGGTTTACAAGTTTTAAAGTTTCCCTTCCCTATAAAAGTCACATTTATTAACCCTAGTGTTTTTAGATCTTAATATAATAGTTAGACCTAACCACTATAGGCATGGAAAATGGTCAACATTTTTAAAAGCTCTTAAAACAAAGTCATTTGCATGTTGCAGTTTGAATAGATTGGAATTACCTTATAACCATTCCTAAAAGAATAAGAAGCCAAACCTAATTTTCTGGGCATGATGTCCTGTATGCGCCGAAAAACTAACTGCCTTTTCTACCGTTCTGGACATTTAACTTTTAGCCTAAATGTGAACTACAAAGTGGTTTTTAGAGTTAAGAAAGCAATTAGAGCAAACCATGTAGTATAAAATAAAGATTTGCAAAATAGCTGATTATCAGTATAAAGTTCTTAATAATGTTAATAATTATTATTCTCTTTTATGGGTGGAGGAAAGAAACAACTGCACAAATAAAAAACAAACCTCAAACAGGCTAGCAGTGAGTTCCTCCAGCTCCAGCCCCAGCTGGTCCCTTACTTTAGAAAGCCTCTCACACTCCTCGTCTTTTAATTTAAGCTCCTTCGAATAACATACAATTAAATGAACAACAAAAAATGAATGAATTAACAGAAAAGGATGCAGGGAAATGTGGATGATAATATTTAAAACCACGATTAAAAAGCTGACAGGTTTGCACCCATATGCACCGGAACGGACCAATGAGTGCAAAAATGTTAACAAAATGATGAGGTAATATTTTGACCGTAATCTGCAATGTTAGGGTTTGCAAGTTATTACACATGATATGCTATCGTGGATTTTCAGAAAATGATCTATACATTTAGCTGTTTAAAACATGCACTTCAAATGTTTTAAACAAATATATACAGGTAGACAAATAACATTTTGAGTATTTAGTGAACACCTATTTATCCAAAGCATAAGTACATTGCAGTATACAGTCTGAGCAATGAGAGTTAAGAGCCTTGCCCAGAGACCCAGCAGCAACCCAGCAGAAGCAATGCTTTAACTGGCATCCTTCCGATTATTAATCCTGTACCCTAAGGTTACACCTGGCCTCGTTTCACTTTTAAGTCAGTTTACGTTTGCCTTTTTGCCTTTTATAAATGCAATTATGAATATTTAAAATTCTGTGTTACTAATACACAACACTGCCAATACGATGATCGGATTTGGCATTAGGAAATTAAAATGTATAATCAGATACTAAAGTGAACAAGTTAAATTATGTGCATGCTATCAAAGTGGATTACCTAAGAAATTCACCTAAGCAATACTTTCTTTACACAAATCAAAACTTCTTAACTAAAGTTGAGAGACACTAAACTCATGAATGAAACTAAAGAATTCAATCCTAACGGAAGACAGTTACTCCACATACTACACCATTATATAGGGACACCATAACTGTTATCGTCACTGAATCTAGCCAAAATATGATGCCTGTGATATTATGGTGTAAAACAAAAGAGCGTAAGAACTCAAAATTTTGACACATGGTTGCCTAGAAGCAACATTTGTTTTAGTTGCCATATTCTTTTTACCATAAAAAGCAAATCAATGTCGTGCCTTACTTCATTTCATGTCCCAAGACCATTTGTCACAATTATGTGTGGTTGATCACGTGACATAAAACCTTATTTGTCCCATATGCCTGAAGTCATATATTATTAATGAATTAGCCACCAAACATTTAATAATGAAAAGTATGGTAAATGTTTTTGTTGCTGTGGTTTCATGTGCATATTTGTCAAACTAAATGGTAAAAAAAGAAAGCCCATAAAAAGCCTAAAACGTTCCTCGAAATTGTTCTAACTTTGCGTCAAAACGGTGCAATGACAGGAAGTGAGCAACATTCAAATATGAGATAAACAAACTCAATAATATAAGCATTTGCTACATTAGCATCTTTGTTCAAAGCACCAGAGCTTTTGGGACCATGCTGCTTGGAAGACCTGTTCAGTAATCAATCCCTACTTTAAATTAGTCCACTACCAGCCTAACTATTGCTATAGCATACCAAGAAAAATCAGTAACTGACAAAACATTTTTATTATTACCAAACTAAGTAATCAAAATCAACTTTCACAGTCAGTAAAATTGTTTTCATCACAAAACTTAAAACCACTAAATGATATAGTTGTGCAATTCATATGATGTAAAATGTTTTGGGTGTTTTTGAATTTCTAAAGCCCAGTTTCGTAACAAAAGCTATACAGCATATGAAACAACTTGTATTAATTCTTGAATATTAAAAATACTAGTTCTTTTTGTATTTGTATGCTTTTCATAGAAAAATATTTTTTTCTCATCAAGTGTTAAAAAATCACCATCATTTAAGGCATGGTAGCATGAATTGAGAACAGTTACTATAAAGTAATATAGTTACTAGATCTACGGGTCACATGCAGGATCTGTAGTCAACAAAGAATGTAACATGAAGCCAGGGTCAAGTGAGTAAGCCCATGGTAATACTATCAGGCTTTTTTCCAAGTGTGGTCAAGTTGCTTCATTGCTGCTGCTTATGATCTGCTCAAAAATCTACCAAGCTCTCTACATAGAATTTTACATCATGCTATGAATGCTCCTGAGAAAGGAGCTCTCTGAATTCTGAGATACCTTAAAAAGCGTTTAATGTTACTTGTATTCCAGCTCATCGGGGTCAGTTGAATCATCCTATTCTGTTCACAGAGAGAGATGCTGGCTCCTTAAAACAATGTTTATCCTCTAGAGACCCTGCGTCCTCATATAAGGACATTACATTTCTGATTCTCTGCACCATTCTACCTAATTTTTTTTGGCCTCATATGGACACACTGCCCGTACCACCTAGTGGTCATAAGACAACATGACACGTAATTGATTGAACACAAGATGGCGACAATCCCACTAGAAAGTTTCTACAGCCAGTCCAGACAAAAACATGAA
>JAOTRQ010000009.1:30588-53315 GCA_028565875.1 Hoplisoma paleatum | reverse complement strand
TAATGTTCACTATCTCACATCCAGCACTAATGTTCACTATCTCACATCCAGCACTAATGTTCACTATCTCACATCCAGCACTAATGTTCACTATCTCACATCCACCACTAATGTTCACTATCTCACATCCAGCACTAATGTCCAGCACATCACGTCCAGCACTAATGTCCAGCACATCACGTCCAGCACCAGTGAAAAAGATGCAAAAAAAGATGTAAAATGCAGAAATTGTGGAATATGAAATCCATCCATCCCGCCTCGACTGGCCACTTGACACCGTCAGTAACACAGAGAACTGATTGAACAAACCAGTAACACATGAAATATAAGCCACACAACACGGAACATACTCTACATGACAGTCAACAGCCCTGTTAATAAGATCTCCTCAGAAATCCAGCATACGGCTATAAAATTTTGGTGGCATTTTAATTAACCGACTATAAAGACGTCACTCACGCTGGCAATTTGCCTGAGAACAGATACGAGCGTCATTAAAGTACCATTAGGGTTACTCTGCTTCCACTGGCTCCGTCATCAATCATCCTGACCGGGAGAGGAAGTGTCATCCAGAGTTCTCAAATGTCATTCAGAACACACATGCCAGGCAACCGCTTAATCATCTCACCACATCACCCAACGCTTTTTAATATTTCATGCCATCTATTTCCTGTGCGTCCTTTTTTTAATATTAATATGGTCATACAGTAAAGAAAGTTTCAATTCAGGGTTTTTTTTCTTTCTCAGCTAATCGAACAGGGATTCATTCATTCATTGAACTCTCATTATAGTTCATCCTGTCGGGATGCTGGGATCCTGTGGTATCGACCATCGTCTAGAAACGATGTCCGTTTTTTAATACAGCCAACCGAGAAGATCATATTACTACGCAGCAAGGATGCTCGACTTGTAAAACAATGTGCTGGATAATTTAACCTTACCAATACTAGGGACAAAACAAAATGTACTTCACTATTTATTGCATTCAAACTTCACATGGGCATCGGGTAGCTCGGCTAGTAAACTACTTACATTTTTGAGGTGGTAAAGCATGTTCGTGGTGGACGAATGATAGGCGAATGTTTTCCTGCTAATTTGGCAAGTAACCCTCTTTGGGTCTTTATCCTTTTCAAAATGATCCCATATTTTAGATCCTTCCAGACATGGAATAAATTTGTGTCACGTCTTCCTTTGTCAAATTAAAAGTCCCAGAAGCCCTTTGACGACGCAGCTTTTTTTTTTCCTGCGACCAATCGACCAATGGAATTTGGCCGACTAGTAATTTTTTGGGTCGACCAACGATTAATCACTTATTCGCCATCAGCCCTATTAATTATGACTTTAATTATTGTTGTATAATTTTTATATATTCATTTGTAAAATGAAGAAAATGTTTCTTTAGTTTTGTCTGATCCCAACATTTTACAGCTTTGTATTTTAGAGTATTTTGTGTATTTTGTAAAGGGGATATAATAAGTGTTCACACCCCTGTTGAAATGTCAGGTTAAGTAATATTAAAAATTCTTCAAAGCAAATAATTTCAGAAGATTTTCATTATTTTTTTTATATAACCTGTACATCTCAAATAAAAAAATAAATCCAGGGATGTAGTAAAACTAAAATTATGTGGTTGCATAAGTGTGCACAATTTCTTATACCTGGGGTGTGGCTGTTTAGAAATAGGAATAAGTAGTCATCGGCCATCATTTAAAGTGACTGGTTAACCCCAAATAAATTCAGTTGTACTTGTGTGGTTTTCCTAACATTTTCTTAGTCGTGTCACGTGGAAAAAAAAGAGCTCCCAAAGCATCAAAGGTTAGATATACTATGGAACAAAGTTAAAACATCAGTCATCATTAAATGAAGAAAATATAGCAACAGTGACATTGCAAACAGGACATAAAACAGACAAAGAATTGGTCGGGGATTTATGTAATTATTTTTACATAAATTATGTAAAAAAACGCATTTGAACTCTCTTAAAAGCATGTTGAAAAATGTATTAGGGTTTGATGAAATCAAGGTGCAATCATTTCAAAAGGTCTATTTGATGGGGGAAAACACTGCATATCAACAAAACATTTAAACCACACATAAAACCACACTCAACACAGTGATCTGTCATGATGCTGTGGGGCTGTTTTTTTCAGCTGGTATTGGAGCTTTGCAGGGAATTATGAACAGTTCAAAATACCAGTTGATGTTGGCACAGAGCTTTCAGCGCTGTTCACAGAAGATGCAATCTGATTGAACCACATTATTTTGTTAATGTTTACTTCTTTCTCCTAAAGATTTCAGTTGAATTTTTGAGATGTACAGGCTATAGGTCTCATTAAAGGTGGAAAAAGTTCTGAAATGATTTGTCTTGGTCTTTTTATATTCCTTTTTATATTAACAGGGCAGTGTTCACTCTTTATCCACTGCATATTCAAATGGAGATGGGCTTGTACTGTGTCTTAGGTCTGTTTTGCTGAAATAAATAAACACATACATTTGTTTTCTGTAAATCAATTAAATATATTTTGGTGTTGGGAATCATGAACCATTTGTGACATCACAGGAGGGGTGAACTTACATAGACCCTCTGTGGTACCACCAATCACCTGGTGGCATCTACGCTCAGGAATAGCTTCTTTGCAGAAAAGTGAACAAACCTTTCAACAGCTCATTCTAAAAGGCACTTAAACTGGCAAAAATTTAACTAAAATAAGCAAAATCTCTTCGTCAGACTGATTATGTACAAAGAACAGCATGCAGATGTTTTGTAGAGCTGAGATCTGTTCTAACTTGTTATAAAAGAGTTACAGTATTTCCCCTTTAAAGTCTGTATCATTTTCTTCTGTTGTAGATCCCTTTTTTCCATTGTCGTTCTTGACTAACAGCTGGTTTCCTGGGACACTGGACACATTTTTTCAGGCTCTGTTCCTGTGCACGTTGCTGCTCTTCTGGCTGTGTGTGTATGATGGGATTAGAGTACAGGTGAGTTTGTTTTCTTAAGAAATACTCATAAATGTAATTTTACACTGTAAATACTTACAGTTCTTTAATTTTATAACACTGTCCCTATAATACTGACTGCTAAACCGTCATATGATTAACAATTTATTATCCCCATTGAAAATATAAACAATTACCACCTCTATACAGCATGCATAGTTAATTTTGTTAATTGTCTATGATTTTTTGCCCATTTTGCATCCAAAAAGTACTTCCCACTCATCCTGCCTTATCAGGAGCACATATAAATATAACTAATTGAACATTTCTTATTAAATAAATAGTTTATCTTATTAAATGACTTATTTGTTTTTACTGTGCAGTCCTACATTGGTTTGTAATTTTTTATCTGTCATTATACTCTTAGGGAGAGAGAAAATGTTTTACATTCTACTTGCCCAAACTGGTGATTGTTGGCTTGCTGTGGATTTCTGCCGTGACCCTAGGGATATGGCAACTGTAAGATATGCTTTTAAACATTTTATTAATTGTGGCACAAAGAAAAGATTTAAAATAAATAAAGGTACACTTTAATGCCTGCCAGACAAAGTTGGGACAGCTTTCAAATGGTGACTCCCTAGACAGCATTTAACCTCATCTAGTGTGCACTGTTCGAATTCCTAGATGCCTTTTACTACCTGTCATAAGTCATTAAAAAACCGTGTAATATTTAGTGGGGAACGAGTCAGCCTCAGGAGCTCATTCATTCAATATGGCAGGCAATAAAGTTGAGCAGGTGTATTTATTTGCAAGTTTGTGTTTGTCAGTGAAGTTTAAGCTCAGGAATATGGATAGGAATATATTTGAAATGCTAACATGTTGTGCCACCTCAATTTATTGTTTTGAATTCCACCATGCTACCTGTAATAGCATTGTAATAAAACTCCAGGTGATGATTAAGTAGGGTCGTTCGTAAAACCATCTTGTAAGTGCTGACTTATAAGCTAGACAACTAATGTCATACAGCAGACATCGAAGCAGCTAGGTAGCTCCTTATGTTTTCAAACACAGCTATAGTAAAGGTAATAGAATAATGGAGGTACTCAATTCCTAAATGTTCCACAAATGACATTTAAATACATCTGTCTGTACCAAAGGATCAGTCAAACATCGAACAGTGCAAGTTCTCTGCCCATAACCGTGGAAACATAACTTATCTGTTTCAGCGTCTTAAAAAAAAAAACCAGACATTGTGTGAAAGACAGAAAGTACTATGCAAATGAATGTCCTGTTAGTGTAGAAGTAAAGTGTGTGCATGCGCTTGACTGGCCTGCCAGCAGTCCACTTGTGTTTCAATTTTAAAGTGTATAACTTATCACGAGGAGAAGGATCGAACAATGACAGCCACAGAATATTAACCAGCTATATGAGAACTGAAAGAATATATGCTCACTTGTAAAAAGTTATATTGTAAGGACATTGGACAAGATTACGGCAAACCTGGCACTGTCTCAACTTCTAGTGCATCAGATTATTGTTTATTTACATAAATATCTGTTTAGTTAATATTAAATTGAAAACTTGATTAGGAAGAATTGTTTAAGCTTTAAAACAAACTGACACTGGCTGATATTTGATTTAGTTCAGCTTGTTTTTGTTGTTGTTTTTTTAGGGTAAACGAACTGCAGGATCCAACTTATCGATATAACGTTGATATCAAACACTTTCAGGTAAAAAAAAATACAATAACCAATGCTTAAAAAAAGTATGAAATACACAATTTGTTAACAATTAATGACATCCTCCCGTCACCTCACATTTAAGTTTGTAATGTATGTTTTTGATTCCAGGGCATGAAAATGTTGTTTCTTTGTTTGGTGGGTCTCTATGTTTTGTATCTGGGGTTTCTTCTTATTCGAGCATGGTCAGAACTAAAGAATATGCCTTACTCAGGTAATGCGGACACATTCATGAATTCATCTGTGTTTCTACTTTTTTGAAGATTAAACATAGTGTCCATAGTTAACTTGAATTGTATTTGAAGTTTTAAATTATTACATTATTGTTCTACATAATTTAATCGGAAATAAATGTAAATACAGACAGTTCCTCGGGTTCGACGATTTCGAGTTCCGACTTTTCGTGTTTACGCCATATCTCCCATAAGCCTTGTTTCGATTTAAGTGGTTATGCATCGTAAAACGTCTTTTAAGTTTGTGTTGATGGCGGTTGTTTACACAGCTGACTGAGGCGGCGGTGCATCACCCCCTATGTTATTTATGATGTTATTTATGTACAGTATTTACGTGTGTTCCGACTTACACTGAAAATCAGTTTACGACACCACACAGAAAAGGATCTGTGTCGTAAGGCGAGGACTGCCTGTATATGTTTAGTGAAATTAGACCAACAGCATGTCTAGAAATTCATGTTAATTTGGGTAAGAATTATGTTCAAGAATCGTGCACTTCATATGCTATGCTTTCTGTACAAATTCACTGCTTAATGCCACCACAAATGGCTCATCTTGATTAGTTCTTCATCTATTAATTTATTTTAATGTATGATTTATATTTGATTTGATTTAAGGAATTCTAAAGCAGTAACAGTTTTTTGGGGTTTGATTTTAGATTTGAGAGTGAAGTTTCTGACAGCTCTAACTTTGCTGGTATTGCTAATAAGGTATTTATCTTCACCACAATGCCAAAATCCAAATGAAATGACTTCACTGATAGAAATGATTTAAAACATTGCTAATCGTTTGGATATACAGTCCAAGAATAAATGAATGATTTATACTATTTTCACTGACTGTTGTATGTTATTGCTTTATAAATCTTGTTCATTTTCAGCATGGTTATACTCTACCTGCGTTTTGGGTCCAAAGCTCTACAGGACAACTTTGTTGCACAACTCTCTACCAACTACCAGAATTATATCCTTTGCTATAATTTTACTGTCATTTGGTATAATTTAATCCAACATTTCTAAGGATATGTTTAGGAAAATGCTTTTGAACTGCATGCTTGTTTTTTAATTTATTTTAAATGTCATCAAGCTTAAATATTTAAATTTGTACTGCAACTACAAGTATGTGTTTTTCATGGCCCATAGTCATAACGAGGGCACCAGGCATTTTTGTCTTTGTTTCTGATTTGGGGTGGTAAACCAAGCATGGTTAAATTATATAATAATTCTTTTAAGATAAATTGTAAATTTCAACCTATAGTGTTCCTTAATGTTTTTACCAGCTGAATTTTTATCCTTCTACGGTCTTTTGAACTTTTACCTTTACACACTAGCTTTTATCTACTCGCCCTCCAAAAATGCAGTGTATGGTAAGTTTTACCTCAACACCAAAAGTCACTTTTTTGTCTAAAGCCACAATAGGGACTGAGCAGGTAGTATCCTACTTTTGTATAATCTTTCCTTTATCCTTTCATCTGTATCCTTTATGCATCAAATGCCTTTGCATTAAACTTTTACAAAAACTAATGATTACTGAATTGGTTATTGAATTTTGAAATTATTAGTTTGACCTTTGAATATGTTAGAGCACATTTCTACAAAGAGCGTGTTCCACGTGTGCGGAGGAGTATGCCACACATGTAATATTTCTCCTATGTTAATGTAAGTTTAATAAATAGGTCATGGGGTTGTCCCTCAGCTACATTCATCTGTGTCTGCTAACCTGACTGTTATTAAACGGTTACCCAAAAAGGTCACATCCTGAATTTAAGTTAATAGGTAAGAGTCTCCTGTTGGCAACATTTAATGCATATTGCATTTGTTTGGTAAAAAAACACCATTACAATTAGTATTAACACAATTACAACAATGTTTAATAGTGAAAGAAGAGCCTTATGTGCAAAGGAAACTCTAAGGGAGGTCTAAACCTTTGTGTTTTTAAAATCTTCAACTAGAAAGCATAAATTGGTCTCTGGAGCAGTGATGTGATCATCATGCCTAGTGCGTACAGTACAAGCCTTGGTCGGGTGGGGGGAAATGCTATGATCTATATGCTATGCAGTTGGTTGGTCAACATTGTAGACCGTTATAAAAATTATGCCACAGTGTGTGTGTGTACCAGAATCGGAGCTGAAGGCGATCCTAGAAATATCAGTGTGTGGTTTTGTTTTTTTTGGCCAGGCAGTGTGATTAATCATTTGTCATGAGTTCTTTGCTGTTTTCACAGATTCCCAGATGAAGGACAATCCTGCCTTTTCCATGCTGAATGATTCAGACGATGAAGTTATTTATGGGTAAGATGTTAACATTTTAAATTGACTTTGGTTTATTGCACTTTACGAATTCGGTATTGAAGTATATTACATACAGTGAATCAGGAGTAAAATTCTGATCATCACTAAACACTATGTTATTTTGTTGTGTGTTAAGCAGCGACTATGAAGACATGCCTCTTCAAAATGGACGTGCCATCAAAGCCACCTCCAAATACCGGGATGAGACTGACAGTGACTAACATTATTCCCGATTTGTTAAATCACAATGTTTGAGCCTTGAGATTTAAGCAAGAGGGTTTAGTGGCTTTTGTTAATAAATTGCCAATATTCTCTACATATATATTTGAAGTGACATTTCGATAGGTATAATGTTTAATTTATTTTATACCTAAACTCCTTTTCCATTTACATAAACATCTACAATATACTGTAGGTGTACTTTATAGGTTTACATTTGTTTATGGGTGGTATAGCTGAGTAAGCTGATCCTCACATCTGATTCTCCAAAACACACAAGTGTGTTGGTTGCTTAAGATTACCAAGATGTTGGTGTGTGCTTCCCATGTTCGTGACCAATTATGACCAGAACAGTGTGTAGCACTTCTAAAAAGCTTTTTTTGGTTTGCAATACTGCATACTTCAGTAATGAGGGAACATTGCTGAACATCAGTTGCAAGGGAAATATCAAATACACATGCAAGATGGGTTTACTAAATAGATATTTGGTGTAAGAATATGGTAGGAATATTAAGGAACTGGTGCATAGATTAATTCAAAGTGCCAAAAAGTGCCTATTGCATAGGTCCATTTGGATATTCATGCCAAATTGTATATACACAAATTGGATATTTTTAGATGAGTGTAGAAATTCAATTTTATTAGTACCTGTACTTTGCAATGGAATAGTTGTGGGTAATACTGTAACTGATTTACATATTTAGGTGAAAACCAACTCTTTGTGAATGTTTTTTTTTTTTATTCACTATGGTTAACCTCAAATTTCTCAGCCTGAACAATAAACTGTTTGACATATTTTTGTTACACAGCTTTATACATTACTTAGTGACCTCTACTTCATCACTGGTTTAAAAAATGGCCCTATTGTGCATGTGCACCTAATTTAGAAAGATTGCGTTATAAATTAGGTATAGTTTAACTGGCTTCAAAAGATATTTTTCACAAATTGTATTGTAGTCCTCTTTCATGTGCACATGTTTTAAGATGAGACACTTCTCCATGCCTCACCGCTCATAATTTTGGATGTATTTTTGCATGCCTACTCCATGCCCTATAGTCACTCCATACTACAACATGTATGGTAAGATCATTTAGTATTATTGTTTTGAAAACATTACTTGTTTTCAAGTGTATTTACCTAAACTGCATGATGTCTGTGCGAGAATTCAGAAGTCTTATCCCTCAATTGCTTAGAAAAGGTTCCATTGTAAGTCAGTTTAAATAGGTTGCCCTATTCAATGGTTAATAAAAATTTTCTTAGTGTTCTATGAAATCATTCATATTTATTTAGATTTAAACAACTTGTACATTACACAACCTTGGCAACTTGTTTTTGTTACAAATACAATTGTACCATCCTGTCAGAGATTTAGTTCGATAAGAAAATGTCCTTAATTATGAAACATCATTGTGACACTGGTAAACTAAGGTTTGATAAAGCTCTTAAATTTTTCTAAAGAGAACTGTCTGTTTTGTCTGCGTGTCACTTGTTTGTTTGTTTTGCACACTGCTTTTTAATGTCATTACAATTTTTGTGACCAGAAGGCAAAACAAAACCCAAATATTTTTTGTCTTAACTAATTAAATGTAATATTTTGTTGTAACATTTTGTAAATAGCCAGAATGAATGTAAAACGAGAGGTGGAGTTTGAGCATATGTAAATGTGTGGATATTCAAAATGTTCGTTGGTTTATTCTACCAGCATATTTCTTGGCACTCGATCTGTGAAACTAATATTTGAATAACCCTATTACATATAACCCTAATTCCTTGCTTATCATTTTGTTTTGATATCAAAACTATCATCTTACCAATAAACTTGCCTTGGAGTAAAAACAGCTTTTTGTTTGTGAAATACTAGGTCAATCTAAAAGTACTGTAATATGGTGGCAATGTTCTGTTAAATATTTTCAGTTTCAATTTCCCTCATGAATATCAGCACAAACACTGTGGACTCTGGATGCATGCAAATGTCCGTCCATGCTTCTCAATCTGGTAGATTTAGGATTTGAATCTTTGGCTAATACTTTGTACGAAGTACCACAAAAGTTACTGTCTCAGCATTAAAGTACTGGTCTAAAGATCAGAAAGTCACCTGTTCAAGCCCCACTACCACCAAGTTACCAGTGTTGGGCTCCTGATCAAGGTCCTTAATCCTTGAAATATTAATGCATTAGGTTTAAATGTTGCTACAACTCGACAAAATGTCTTAAACAGCTCATGCAAAAGACAACATAAACCTGATTCTACAGAGGAAACATGTAGAGTGGTTGAGAAACTGCGACACTGTCTGGTTTGGGAATTGTACTGCATCTAACCACAAGACTCCATCGAGTTGGTAGGACAACTGAAAATATCCATCCTTGCGACACACAAAGATCTCAATGTTATGGAGGCTTCATTCCATGAGCCATCCGACTTCTCAACTCTGACACATACGTTTGTTTCAGTATCATTGTCAGGACTTTCCATTCACTTAACTGTAGCTGTATACAACACCTAACTCTAAGCTCAGTAACCACATGTAAATGGGGACCGGTTGGTGGTCATAACAAGTCCGAAGGTTTGTTCAAGAAAACAATGTTCACTATACTTGTGGGGACATTTGGTCCTGACAAATACACACAGGACACCATGTTTGTCTTTATTTACCTATTGATGCAATTAAATATTTGAAACAACACATAGTGTACGTATGATTTAGAGGCCGGTTCTAATTCTAATTGTTTTACCAACACTATAATCATATAAGGCCAATCCCCAGAATAGTCAGCTACTGCCAGAAATACTCATAAGGAAGTACTTTAGAGATAATGTGTTTGTTTTCTATTCAGCGAAACAGACATTTTAAACCGCAGTCCTCGTTCATTGTGAAATAAATTTTAAGACTTCGTTCGTTGGTTAAACGACGACTGCTGGTTCCTAACATGCATGAACACAAGGAAGTTGGAGTTAACACTACCGCCGTCAGCCAGCTGCTCTGTTTATGTTCCCTGAAACGCGGGGGAAGTGCTCGTGCTCGGTCACGTGACCTGCGTTCTGGCTCTGGGCTTGCAGTAAGAGCCGGGGACTCAGGAGCCGCATCGCGGCTTCAGAAAAACACCGAGCGTCCGCTCTTTTTTACACCGTATGGAAAACCGTTTTCTTAACATGGGAGACAAACGGAGCCCCACGAGGTAAAAAAAAAAAAAAACAATAAACAAACAGACGTTTAGCCAGTCCGTAAAGAAATCCGAAGCGAGCCGAGACGCCTGACCGAGTCTCCGCGTGAATGAGTGTTAACGTTAGCTAGCATCACTCACGACCATGGCGGACTCGCGTTTTTAACAGCCTTTCATGACAGGACCTTATAAAGTCGGATCACGCGTTTGGATGGCGCTGCTCGCTGTGTGTTACCATTAAAGGCGGACCGATTTAGAGAAAATCCCGAAAGTTAGACACGTGGTTTTTGTGTTTGTGTTTTTTCGAAAGGCCGAAACGGCAAGCGAAGCCCTCGTCCGACGAGTCGTACTGGGACTGCAGCGTGTGCACGTTCAGGAACAGCGCCGAGGCGTTCAAGTGCATGATGTGCGATGTCAGGAAGGGCACATCCACCCGGTAAGTACAGTAAACACCAGCCTGCTAACTGAAACACAACTAAAATCATATTTCATTCATTCATTTCGAAACGTCCCTGATCCGGGTCAATGTGGGCCCATCGCGACCCGGAAACACAGACACACTACATGGGCGCTAGTTCACGGCTCATCACGCACAAACACACACTCACTTGCTTCTAGATGCTCGTTTTGAAATATAAATTCACTTCATTTATGCTTTTGGAAAACACAAGCAAACGCAGCAGGGTCAAAAATCTAAGTGGACAAGGGGAGGGTTGTTTTGAGTTTTTAGAAATATATATTTTAGAATACTTTTTCAACACTGTAGTTTTACAGACTTACACACATGGAGGGGAGGGGGTTTCAGAAAAGTACTCCTCCAGACACAATAGGGGGCAACAGTGAGCACACGTGCCCGATGTGGTGGGCAGCCCTAGCCACGGTGGTTAGGGGTTCAGTGCTGAGGGCACTTCATTCGTGATGTGTTGACTTCCGGAATCGAACCAGCAACCTTCCGATAACAAGTTCGGGTTTTTTTGGGACTGAAGTTGCTGTACCGTACTCGCTCTACCAACTGTGCAAACACTTTGATTATTGTATCAACCTGCAATGCTAGTCTGTGTTGTGTAAAGCAGCCCAACTGTGCTGGGCATTATTCATTATTAAAAGACTGGAAAGGCTGATAATGCTACATACATAATGCCCATGCCTTGGGGATTAAACCCAAAACTTTCTTGCTGTACGTCTGAACCCCCTAAACCACCATGCCATCCAAGAATAAACCATATTCTATAACTAAACCAGGTGTCATTGCGGCTTGCTCGGTTGCACTATCGCCCCCGGTAGACTATAAGCCTTCTGTGTCAATTTACATGTTCTCCCCATGTTTGCGTAGGTTTACTCCGGGTGCAGGTCTATAACTGTTTAATGTGACTTGTATATTGATTAAACTTGTGTGATTAATGACCATTTCCTGTCTTGAATTTGACCTAGGGTAGCAGTGTCCAATCTTTTTGCAAAGATGGTCAGATTTAGTGATTTGAAAATGTGTGGGGGTCGAACATTCCTGACTGATATTTTTTCAATATTATTTTTTGATATTTTTTTTGCAAATTAACTACTTAAAGATATTTTACCTTTACTTTTTTTACACAAACACAAGTAAATCTAAAATTTTAAGATCACGTGGATTTTTGATTTATAGTGTCAGAAAAAATTATCTTCATAACTTTGTTCAGACAGCTATGACAGGAACCTTTTGACATCATCCTGCTTAAACTCCAAGCCAGCAGAATTTCTAGCTGGATGATTAAAATTTTGTGGTTTACAATACAATACTTTTACAATAACGTTATTCAATATTTGTCTTTTCAGTTTTTAACATTACATAAATTTTGCCAGGGATCATATTCTGGTATTTAATATTCAATCACAACTCTTGCAGGAAGATCTTTTAATTGTCATTTTGTAGAAAACAAATATACCACCTTCTGCCATTCTGCTGTTTTAAATATCAAGTAGAGGAAAATATGGACTCACTAAAGAAAATATGATGGAATCATAGGAGATGGTTGATTAACTCTGCACAATTAGTATTTTGTTGTGCCACCTCTGGCACTGAGGATGTCACTAATTATAAACAGATTTCGTTGTCCATCCGTCTCTGCTGGTTGGAGCTTCGTCATTCACCATTTTCTTCCATTTCCACTAGAGATTTTTTTTACTGGATTGAGGTCTGGACTATTTACAGACTGTCATTAATTTTTCTTTTTTGTAGTTTTCATCACCAAACATCCTTTCATCTGATGTAATAAGAAAAATTCCAAAATTGCAGTGTAGACTCGAGCTTTTATTGAAGATGTAATGATGATTAGAAAATGGCAAGAAATTCTGGCAGCCATCACACATTTTAGAATGATTTGTGATGGCCCTAGTTCATATTATAAATACTTAAACTAATATTTACTCTTAATTAGAAATACCACTGAAATAACATAAAATAAAGCGCGAGTGGTTGTATTTGGTGGTAAATAGTCCATTGACAGAAAATACTTTTTAAAACTTAATAAAATGTTTTTCAATTAATTTGCTTTAAAATTCATTATAGTATGTAAATATCCCACATATCAGAATTTAGAACAAATATAAAGAAAGAAAATCTTATTTTACTCTCTATAAATGTCTGAATAAAAACTCTTTTTGTCTCTCATGTTATCAGAATTTCAGATAGCATTTCCTCATGCAACCTCAGCCTGGCTAAGCCTCCTAAAGTACTCAAGTTTATTTTTCTATATTTATTACAATAGCATGCCTGTTTTTATGGCTTGCTGTCTGTAGGTCCGGACCTTGTGCTCATTCAGTCAGAAGTTGTGCTTAAGTGTTTTCATTGTGCTTCTTTGTCAGTGCCCTTAACTTTGATGTATATTCAGAAATAAAATGTATTGGACTAGACAAACGCTGGTTAATGTTGTCAGCGATAAGTTAGGCCAAAGTAAATATAACATTAAAAAATCATTACTCTATTTCGTTATTCCGTGTATTATTCTTTAATGTTTTCAATTCACTATCTCTTTCAGGAAGCCTCGTCCCGTCTGCCAGCTGGTAGCACAGCAAGAAAAGCAACAATTTGCTTCGCCCACTCTACCCAAAAAAGAGAAGAAGGAGAGGACCGAAAAAAATGAATTCACACTAAAAAGGAATAACCACAAGAAGATGAGGTGACTGGCATGCTTGTTATTAATTGCTGGTTGTGAGATCTGGGTGAAGCAGTGACAATTCTGCTAGCACACTAGATCAGGCAGCCTAAATGCTTTGATTGTTAATTTATTATAAGCTAGTAACACAGACCCCGGTTGCAATGAAGCATTAGTTTCAAATGTTGCCATGAATGGTTGGATAGTATATTCATTAGGGTTTATTCATTAACGAAAGACAACTTGAACATAACTTTTATACATTCATAACTGAACGTTCAACCATAGCTTTCACAAACTTCAAATACGTGCTTGGTCAACACCCTCATGAAATAAGCATCGTTGTTTAATTTAATTTGGCCACTCACCACTTTAATGATTCAGCTGTAAAATATGTAAGCTCTTTACCACTAAGTATTACTGTTCTGACCTCAGCTGTGTTACACACACTTTATTAGACTGTCTGGCCCTCCTCTAGACCTAGCCAGATATTAGGTAAAGTGCACTTGCCAATGCACCCAGGTTCTGGCCCCAAGCCCAGATAAAAAGAAGAGTTAAGTCAAGAAGCTGGGCCAAGTTTTGTATGGTGACCAGAATTACAAATATAGCAATATAAGGAGAATACTTTTTTATATCCACAAAATTAGGTGATAATTTATGATGGTAAAATTTATCTTGTTTATTTTATTTCTACTGTAGATTTTTAAGGTAAAATGCTAATGCCCTCTAATGCTTACTGATACTGTAGATTTAAAAGATGTTAATATTCACTCCACTGACCAATCATATTTTATTCTGCTAATTTTCTTATCTCATGTTCTCCCTATGTCTGCTTGAGTTTCCTTTGTGTACCCCTATCACAGTCCAAATACTTGCCATTTGGTTATTGCATTAGGTTGAAGATTCAGAATTGTGTGGTAGATAGCTTTGCATGGCTGTCCATAGCTCTGTGGGTTGGAGAAAGACTTGGTGACCTACTTTGTAAAAAAAATAAAAATAAAATAAAAATAAATAGCGAATCAGTAATGACTTACTGAATGTCGAAGATTCAGATGCGCGTGGAATGGGGAAAATATTATTTAAAAATAAATGTCATGATGTTATAGGTCAAGTGAGAACTATTAGTAGTGAGCCTGTATTATAAAAACACCAAAGTCGCTTTATTAAAGCCAAGAAATAAACAAAATATAGAGATGTACAGATGATTACAGAATATGGGTCTACAACTCTGTTTCTTTCACCAGGCCCAGGTTAAAAAATGTGGACAGAAGCAGTGCTCAGCATTTGGAGGTGACTGTTGGAGACCTCACTGTTACTATAACAGATTTCAAGGAGAAAATCAAGACATCGGCAAGCTCATGTTCCACTGTCGCTTCAGCTGAGCAGCACAGTCTTAATGGTCTGGGGACCGAGAACACAGAGATGGGGTTCTCCCGTCCCTCCTCACCACACCGGGAGGATTCATCGCTTAATGGGGAGGCCCATTAAAAGTCATTCTGTAGCAGGCTCTTACCCTTTTATGTCTGAGCATTCTTTTTGCACCTGACAGTACACAGCAGCAGTGTGTATATGCCAAGACTTAACTAATGATGTAGACTAAACACTGATCCATTAACTAATCTTTCCTTCCTCATCGAGGGGATTTGAAACCTGGAACTTTCAGGATTCTTTGCTTCTGGTTGTTAGAATACTGTGTTTCTACACCCACCAAGTTAGCTGTAGTGCATTTGAAACAGGTACGCTTATCACTTTGTGTGCAGTGCCAGTTTGGTGGGTTTGTCTTATACATTATATTTTCTGCTCACTGTCACTGTGCAAATCTTTCACATTTGAACTCTCATCATGTCCGTTGTCGGGTAGGTAGACATGATGTGGTGAAAGGCTATTTTTGTAACATCAGGTACACTGTAAGCATCATTTCCTTCTCTAATTCCATACTGATACTTCAGTATTGAAACTGAAACTGTGATGAAAAGCAGGAGGTGTTTTTTTATGTTTATTGCACCTGCTGGCATTTGGTGTTTTATCTTTTGTAACTTGTTTTATCTTTTTTTGGTTATTAAGAGTAGTATATTGTTTCATATTTACTGTAACATTTCATCTTTGTTCTTTGTACCACAATACTTAGCAGTGATATATAAATATATTGCAGTATAATATTTTCTCTTTATTAAAAAACAATATTTAGATTCTTTATTGTATGTATGTGAATTAAATTAGTGGTATGTCATTTTGATTCACTGCAATTTTCTCCTATCTAACATTTCATCAGGTTTTCCATACATGTGATGGTAATGATGGTTCAAGCACAATGCTTGGTACATAGGATAAGAACTTTGTTTTACCTTGTAAACCTATTAAATGTTGTCAGAATATGCTAATTATGAATTTTGATGGTTAGAATTGTTTGATACTGATAATAGATTGTAACAGATCAGGATTAGATAAAAAGGAGCATTGACAAAAAGCCAATTGAGTGAATGTTTACTGTGAGTGAATAGTCCAGTTTATGAAAATCGTCTCATTGTACAAGTTCCAAATACATGGATAAAATAAAAACTGATAAAATTTGCCTGCTTAGAAAAAAAAAAACATTAATGAATTCATGTTTTTAACATTTTGAACTTGAAGGTGACTCCAATATAAATAAACAGCACGATTAGCTTGGTAATACTGATTTAAAGCATTAGCCATGTTGTCATAATTCTGGAAGTTCCACCAAATCTTCTTGATTTTGATCAGTGTCTTTGGATTATAATTACAACCATTGTAAATAAAAATGCTAGGCAACATTACAAGATTGGTTTTTGGACAGGTGTTAAAGTGGCCTGTTTGTAAAAAAAAAAAAAGAAGAAGAAGTTAATATCCATTCATCAGACTACAGCAGATACTTGCACTTTGCCTCACTTAATCTTAGACAAGCATGAGCATAGAGAAGTCCTTGACTTTTCTGAATGTTTAGACAGACACTAATACCATTTTGAGTATTTGGCTTTCAGATAAACTTGTATGTGTTTTTCTTTTATACTAAAAGTCCAAACGCAAGTGATGTTATTTCATTTAATGTGGATTTTCTAGTCCCAATTTTTTTAAGTAAAACAACCAATGTCCCAGTAACTTGACAATTAATACATACTTCATGCTGTTCTTATTGACAATGTCAATAACCCTACTGTTCTTGAAGTGTGGTCCAAGGGTCTTTGAGGTTCTAGGGTACAAATTTATGAGCCTCTACATCAGGACTTCTCTAATCCCAAAGGGTTTTTTTTAATTTAGGAGACTGGATAAAGTGCAGGTCATTTCATTTAAGGTTCCATAGTCTGCAGCAAACCTTCCCTAATAATGTGACCCCAATGAGTTGGAGCATTGTCTTTCATAAAGATGAAATTAGGCCAGTGTTCATGTACAAGCACAACATCCACTACTATGTCTTTCTGTGATTCAGTCTCTCTGTATCTATGTTACAAACTGTTGATGACACTTTGTGGTACTCAAAGTTTGGTGGTCACGTTTTGTCTGAGAACATCTTTTTGGAAGTCATGTCACCCTTGGTACTGTTGATCAGTTAGATAATTCTTGGTATCATGAAAATGAAATTAGAACAGAATGACTGACTCAATCTCACTTAACCTGGACTTGTGTCTGTTGTGAATTTTACCCCCTTAAGTTTCAGTGTGAGAAAACAGTAAATTGTACACGAAGTACTGAAATAGTGAACATTTGGACGTGTATTCAAAAGCTTAGAGTTGGTGACTAAGTTCATCTGTAGTGTGTAGTTCATACTGAGACTTGACTGCCTGGCTATTTGATGTGTTAGGCCTAGTTGTGTGTGTTAGTATAGTGTCACTGGTAAAGATTACAGAGATGAAAGGGCTGCACAATGCGGTATTGAATGCAGTGTTTGATGCAGATTTTTTTCAGCGTACACTATTTGTTTGATACAACAGATAAAATTGAGTGAGGCTGGGTGACCATTCCACAGGGCCACAGCAGCCAATTTAATGACCAGGCCACAATTGCCTTCCTTGCCTGAACTTAGAGGTGAATGGACATGTCTTGGTAGGTTCTTGGGGTATTTTTCATAACCTAACCTCACTATACACTTTTACAAAATGTTATTTCTGGCCAGTCTGGTGTCCCTTGGGTTTCTGTTTGATCACTGATGTTCTATAACAAACCTCCGAGGCCTTCACAGAAAAGCTGTAGTTATACTGCAAGTAAATTATACACTGATGGACTCTACTAATTACGTGACTTCTAAAGTCAGTTGCTCACAATGAATTTAGCGGTATCAGAATTACGGGGGCTGAATACATATGCACGCTTTACATATTAATTGTATTAAAACCAATTACATGCTACTTTGCTTTCACACAAAATCCCAATAACATACATTTTATTTTGTGGACGTAATATGAATAAAACAAATAGTTCAAGGGGTATGAAGATTAAAATAATTTAAAACTAAATAATAGCAATACATTTACCCAAATATTTTCATTTGAAATACAAACTTTATTGATGATGGGTTTCAATAGTGCTTATCATTGTTACTTACTAGTGATGTAAAAATTGTAATTCGAGTACGTTGAGTTGTTACCCACCCTACAAATCCCAATTCCCATGGTTTGACTTTTAAATACAGCCTAAATGATGTTCTAAGGTAGAGAGCACATGACTAGCATCTGCAGTAGTAAATTCTCTCGACAACACAGCATACAGTGTTAGGAAGTACTTGATTTTGGCTTACAAATGACTGCAACAAAGGTTGAACCTTGGTGTGGGAAGACAACGATTAATACAAGATAGTTTAAGGTGCATTATTTGTGGAATATTGCTTTGATCCTAGTGTATAAAGGCAGATGACCGGCCTCCATAATTTCACCCAGTAGTTTAGAGCCTGGGTGTTTTGATATAGTGCTTCATTCATACTAGGATTTCACCAACCAAACTTCAGTCTTTTGGCAAGCCTATTTACAGCTCATACACAAGGCTTATGAGCAGCAGTGATCTCTCAAAGCTCAACCTCTTCTAAAATGTCAAAAGTTAAAGGGTCAAATAAGTACAGTTGTGTTAGCATCTCATCGACGACTAATGCGCAACAACACATTCGTCTCAAAGACGAGTTCGTTTAGAATTAGCGACTCAATTTTGTTAACTTCTCAAACATTACATTGGTTTCGATAAACGCATAATTAGGTCATTGGATAAACGCCACAATTTCATCCCTCCCCCGAAAGCGACTCTGGGGGTGAATGTAGCTGTGTACGAGTCTAGAGACAGAGCTTCTGCAAAATGATTAAAGGATCCGTTGAAAAGCTGAATCCCATTTTCACAATTCTCACATTCTCACAAATATTTTCAAAGATACAGTCACTTAATCACTGGGATGATAAACCATCAATGAGCTTCCCATCTTTTCAAGACCAGCAGCTGCCACTAAGAAGTAAGAACTTAGAAAGATGGAAGTACAGCTTAAGTAAGTACTACACCTACTCTAATCTGTTTTTAAATACACAACGTCATCTAGGCTTAATACTTATAATTTTAGAAATGGCAGCGGCCATATATTTCTGTTGTAGGCCATATGGAGAATAGTTCTACCAGTTATCCAACATTATTATGCCATCATTACTCTTTTTTGACAACTGTTCTTTTTTGTTCACTTGTTCCCTTTGGAATCAATCAACAATGATCATTTTCCAAGTGTGGCTGAAATATTTATTTGGCGCTAAATGTGTTTAAATAACTGCATCATAGCTCTGGTTGGGAAAATGTTTTAATTGATCGCGACACCTTGTGATCAAAGACAATTTCTTTTTGGCCAATTTTCTAATTTTATTTAATTGAATTTATTTATTAACTTTGGGTTAATAATCTATGTGATTAATATTGTTTTTTAGTTTGTAATTCAAGTTTAATGTCACAAAATAGCGTAGGTTAACAATAGATCATGTGTGCATAGTTATTAATTCACTAAATACTGTATGTTGCAATATTGTAAATTATAAAAACAAATTGCGTATAAAACAAATAAATTACGTTGAATTTACAAATTGCACCTCCATAGACGAATGGATTAAGGGGAGTACAGTTTGAAATCTTCGTTTGAGCTAGTTGAAGTGCTTCCGTAACACGTGAGACTTGTTAAAAGTCCAGAAGATTCATGCAGGTCAACACCAGCATCAGCAGAGACGCAGCACAGAGAGACTGAGAGCTCAGTACAGCGCCACCTGTGGTATAAAGCAAAATAACATGCATGTGGTACAGGATTATGTTTTTTTTGTGTGTGACAATAGTATATAATTAAATTAAAAAATAATTAATTGAATGCAGAGGTGGGCAATTTCTAAAGGGAGCCACATGGGAAATCTGAATCTGAGGGCTGAACCAAAGTAAACTTTAAATTAATTCCGCTCAGTATTAATTTTCTCCCATTGTAAAATTTGTATATATTTTATAAGCTGCTAAATATTTTATAGCTGCTATAAGCTGTATGTCTGACATTCCTGCTATCAATTTTTGTCTGACAGGGTATCAAAATGTTGTAGCCCGTGGGCCGTAAAATGCCCAAGTCTGATTAAAAGAATAAATAATTAATTGAATGTTTTATTTTTTTAATCTAAATAACTGAATTGTTATTTAACTGTGCATTTTATATAATATATTTTATTAATAATATAATATACCGGTATTATTTAATAAAATTTTATACATTATATTTTTTTCAAATAATGTAAATAATTTTAACTCTTTAAATAATTATTTAATGTGACCATTAAATAATTAAATCTGTCAACATCACAATCATCCGTCAATAAGCAGGATTAACTCCGATCCATTACATTGTGTAAATTGAGTAGTAAGGTAAGACAGCTCGATTACAATATACAGTATATTACATAATATTGTCAATGTAACAATATATAATATTATTCACAAAAAACTCCTCCAAAAAGAAAAAGGCCAGTTCAGAGTAAATTAAATCAACAGAAACATCCTGTTTACAACTATGGCTAGTTTGGAAGCTATAAAAACTATTGGTGAAATAATGAAACTCATCTGCAGTCTACTTTAAGACAGCGCACACATATTCACTACTAACATTTGCTAAATCCAATTAATGGGGTGTACGTATATAGTCAACATTAAATATAAGTACCGTAATAGTTTACATCTGTAATAAAAGTACACTGAATGATGCATTAATAATGCAATGATGAATGAATAATGCAATGATGCTTGATTACCAAGAATAACCAAAGTTGTGGCAAAAAGATAAGAGGGTAGAAAAATTAGGAAAGGAACGGGGGGGGGGGGGGGGAATTGCTCACCTTGCACTCGTATCTGTGAAATCGGGCCATCTCCTCCCTCGCAACGAGCCCGTATCTCTACTAAATAATCTCCTGTTTCAGGCATGGGGAAGTCAATATAGTGCCTGCCTGTTGTGTATAATTTTCCATAGCGTTCCCCTTCTTTCCTGAACAAGATCTTCAAACGAAAAAGTACAATATATTTAATTATTGTATATGCTAATGACAAAATAAGTGCTGGAACAATATATTTATTGGATGGATGTTATCTGAAAAGAATATATGAACTTACAACATTAAATATAATCAAATCATCAGAGTTATCAAAAAGAATCAAGCACATGAATAGTTTCAACAGTACAGCAATGCAATTACTGTATGTACAAACATACACTGGTGCATGTTAGTCACCTTGTACCCCTCCACGTAAGACTCATTCCAATAGTTGTAGATGTGATCCCAGTAGATATACAGCCATTTACGTGTAAAGCTGACATATTTGTACACTCTTAGATGACGATTTGGAGCTTATAAAAAGTAAATGCAAAAATATTAGTCAGATATTTATGTACATTGTAAAATACACAAGCTGCACAAGCTGGCAAGTCTTAGTATATCACTTACATTTTATGCATTTTAAATGTCATTACATAAATTAACCCTTGAAGAAAGGTTTACTTGCTTTATCTATTGATGATCTTATTACAGCATGTGCACATTATTCATTAATTCATATTAAATTAACATATGCACAATATACAGTATGATCTTCTAAATAAATATTTAAAAAAATATATAATTACGTGGTCTTCTGGTGAACATCTCACAGTGCTCACTAGGTGGTCCAAGTCCAGCTCCATTGTAAGCGCGCACTTCAACAAGATAGTGTGAATCAGGTCGCATGTTCTCCAGTCGGGTTTGGTTAACCGAACTGTGTACTAAAACACGGGAGGCTGCTGCCTCATTGTCGTCATATTTTCTCCAGTACCGAATCTAAATAGAAACATGTTGATACAAGGACAGTTCAGTCTGAGACAGAGCTGCATTGTGTATGAAGAGATATGCTAAGCTCTCCAGCTCAAATATTAGTGTGGGTGCCTTGACCATGCCTCTGTGTGGCTGAATGGATGGTTAGTAGCTCAGATTTGTTGGTGTACTGGGTATTTAACAAGTGCTGTGCAATCTGCTACACTCTAAATTTGTTTTGCTTTTTGAGTTTACTTTTTTACGGTTTGGAAAAATGCAAACATAGTGCTAAAGAAAATATTTCAAAGCAAATTTAGCAGCCTTTTATAAAATATTCACGTTGAAAATCATGACAATCCTAGTTTTAAGGCAATGGACCATAGTGACGATCAGTTAGTTGTTCTTTTTCTCACCTGGTAGCCATCCACCCAATGAGGAGGAACCTGATAAACCGGTAGCCACCACACTAGAGCCTCAGTGGACGTAACCTGACGTGCATAAACGTTCAGTGGTGCCTCTGTGGGAGCTGCAAAATATCACAGGATTTACAGTGATACATTTACCAAACTTCACAACAGTTCCACATAGAGATAATATTATCATGCAACATACAACATACAACAACTGTGTTTAAATTGTTAAATTGTGTACAACCAAAGAACCAGTGTTGTGCGTGAACGAGTTCAAAAGAACGCGTTCATTGAACACGCTCGTTTTTTCGTGAACGTTGAACTGAA
>JAOTRQ010000009.1:13031-28633 GCA_028565875.1 Hoplisoma paleatum | reverse complement strand
CTCTCTCTCTCTCTCTCTCTCTCTATCTCTCTCTCTCTCTCTCTCTCTCTCTCTCTCTCTCTCTCTCTCTCTCTCTCCAGATGGGGAATGCATTGGGGTCTTCTGTTTTCTCCCACTTTTACGATAACCTCATAAACCTGTTTTCATATTTAATTTATCCAGCAGCTGCACATACTGGAATCACACAGCTTCCAGAGTAAAAAAAATAACAGGAACTGGTATTGCTTTTGGTCCTGTCGTTAAAACTGAAAGACTGTGGCTTCAAAAATGCTATGAAGCAGGAAAATAACACTGGAAACAAACACTAAATCATTTCAAATTAGACTCCAATGTGACATGTGATGTCAGTGCTGCTCCAGAGAGTTTAGTTCATTAGTTTCATTTTGGGGTAGCATAATGGCTAAGCGGGTATTCACCTTACAGCAATAAAGTCATGATTTTTATTATCAGGTGAAGTAGTTCTCCTTGCATGAATTTACTTTTGGTGCCCTTGTTTCCTCCCAAAGTCGAGAAAGTAAGTTAACATTTAGCAGATGATTTTATTGATATTTAATATTTTAACGATTTTAATATTTGTGGATTAATCAAATTCAAACCAAATTCTATTTTATTTGTCATTACACATATACAAATGTACAGTACAATAAAATGTTTCTCTTCACATATTCCAACTTGTCTGGAAGTTGGGGGTCAGAACGCAGGGTCAGCCGCAGTACTGCACCCCTGGAGCAGTCTCTTACTCAAAAAGCAAGCAGTGTAGCGGAGCCTGGATTTGAACCCCCAACCTTTGGGTTCTCAGCCCAACGCTCTACCCACTAGGCTACACTGTCCCTACAAAGTTCCCCTTGCTCAGGGGCCCAACAGTGGCAACTTGGTGGCAGTGTGACTTGCTGATTACTAGATAATTACCTTAAACACTAAGCCATCTCTGCCCCATTATATAGTTGAACTGGAGATACAAATGTGTCTGATATAGTCTTGTGTACTCAGTAATATGTGTAATGAGTAACCGTTTCTTGTCATTAATGTAAACAAATGTGAAGTAAGAAGTTAAAATTCCAACATACAACAACAATTCCGTTAGCATGCACTAGAATTACATACTTTGTATGTGTGTAATAAAAAAAACTTGATTCAGTTATCTATCTGTTATCTGTTATGTGACTGTAATGCAATTCAAATGGTGTCCACATACTTAGTCAGTACTTTTTCAAGACAACGTATTTCTCTTGGATGCAAAGCACACTCCTGTTGTTGTGTCTCACTTTAGAACAGTTGGCCATTGAAAGGTAGACCAGTCATTGTTGTCCTCCACACTTCTGTCTTCCACCGTAATCTTTCTGTCCATCTCTTAGACACGAGTCGTGTCTCTCTGTCTTTGTTTCAGCCTTTAGCTCTGCTTGTGCTCTCTCTCTCCATGACAACCAACACACACCGAGAGTGCGGGGCCCATCTGTGACTGGCCTTGTGCCATGTGTCCATTCTGCACTCGCTGTCAGCACTGTGCAGTTGTGTTAGTGTGTGGAGTGAGTACAGGGTTATAAAGGCAAGAACGTTCACAAAAGCGACCCGAGCCTTTCTATTGTATTTAGGATGGAGCCAGAACATTCTGTCAATCACCGGCTTGTTGACCTGGAGGTCGTAGTAAACAAAGCAACCTGCCATGGTGGCCACTGTATCTCTGTCTCGTTTTGTAATGATTAACGATGGAGAGAAGTGTGGGTGACTGGGCGACTGGGCGAGGGTATGGCTTTGGATGGGTGGCTCGGTGAGTGGGTGGGTTGATCGAGGTGATGAATGTGAGCTTTTTAAGTCTAGTTAACATTCTGTTAACATTTTGCTGTGAATAGTCTTAATGAAGCTTCATGAATGCAGAAGGTCCTAAGGTCACCCCACTTAGTGTTTGGTTTTCTTAATACTTGATCTGTACATAGACTCGTGTCGCAGCAGTTTTGGGATTTTCATGATCTTTGGACGCTGTCGATCAATGTAATTAAAAATGAAATTAATTCATTCAAGTCTTTGCAACTTTGGTAGTCTACATTCATCCAAAGACTTACTGAGTTTTATTTTAACATAGAAGTGTTACGAGCAGTTCGTTTCAGTGCTCAGATGGCAATGATGGTTTAAAATGAGCTAAAAAATGATGTTCCATTGTGATTATAAGTCACTTTGAATAAAGGCATCTGTTAGTGTTAAAGTAAATGTAATTACAGATTCCTGGAAGACTTGTACATACTTATTTTTTATCTGCTCAGCTTTATTTCATTTATTAATGTACTGTATCTCCAATTCTGCATTTCAAATCTGCAACACGTTTCGAAAAGTTAAGATTCTTCCCTAACAGGTGTAATATTGCCATACTCTCTGACCACAATAGATAACAAATATATTGTGGCAACAAAATGATGTAGTGTTCAGGTATTATATTGTGCCATTAATTAATGCAAACACAACTTGATTTGTGCCACTGCACTGAGGACAGGTCAGGATGGCTGGCAGACCAATACATGTACCATTGTCTTTGATAAGCATGTCTTTATGATGTATCCAGCATGTGGTTTTGAATTGTCTTGATAAAGAAATGCATGGACATCCCTGGAAAAACAAGTCCAACATCTGTTGTACCTGACGCATCAACTAACCATGACAGACGCCAGCTTTTTAACCTGATGTTTTTTGCGTCTGAAGCACATGCCAT
Source organism: Hoplisoma paleatum (assembly GCA_028565875.1). Lineage (NCBI taxonomy): Eukaryota > Metazoa > Chordata > Actinopteri > Siluriformes > Callichthyidae > Hoplisoma > Hoplisoma paleatum. The sequence goes on along the minus strand of JAOTRQ010000009.1, from coordinate 25,932 downwards.
TCATTTGTCCAAAAAGAACTGACCACAAGACATGTTTAGTCTGTATTATGGTCCATCCTAAATGCATCTAAACTCAAGTCAACACCAATTTTGGACACGATTAACACCATGGCATCTTTAATTTTGCACAGGAAAAATTTAGGTGCCATTTGTGTACCTATATTGTGACTCTTAGCTGTAGTAAAGGTTGTCAAATCAATTTCTTGCCCATGTAGTTATATCAGCAATTGTGAGATAATTAGTATTTTTATCTAATACTATTTTCTAATCTAGTGCATTTAAACATTGTAGCTGAATAAAATAGCAAAATAAAAAAGATAAATCATGTTGTCCATTTTCTAGAAATCGACTGATATTTTAGTAGATTTCAGATAATGGATAGCATGGTGGCTAGGTGGGTCTTTTCTGTGTGCATGTTTTTTTTTCCCATGTCTGCTTGGTTTATTCTAAATTATAAATCAGATTTTAGATTTCCATTTTGGATTAGTCAAAGAAGATTTAAAATGAAGAACCATTTTGATGTTAGTATAATGCAGTGGTAAAATCCGAATCTTTATTTTGCCAAGTACAACAGTGAATACAATATATACACATAAGAATAGAATAAGCAATTAAATAAACAATATAAGAGTGCAACAAAGAGACGAGTGTACAATGGAGTAAAAAGGGCGAATGTGTAGTGACTTGTATTCTGTATTTTGTCAAGTTCAAAGTTCAAGTTAAAATGGAGGGATGTGGGAACTGTCCTTAATTATGATAATGGCCTGGAGAAAGACGCTGTGTAGATTAAGATTGGGCCTTGCTTTTAATGTTCTCACCCCTGGCCTTTGCTGAGATGTGTCTTTGAGTTAGAACACGAGTGACCAGAGTCTAAAGAGTCTGCCATCATCTCTCCTGTCTTCTTCTTCATCATCGATGTGTACAGATCTGGATCGAGCCGAGTGAGAAGCTGGCAGGTTACATCACACTGTACATTGTAGTTTACGTTTATTGTACAGAGATGCTCAGCTGTACCAGACATTGATAGACGAGTCAATGATGTTTAAAAGGCATTAAAATTAAAAATGTACAATGCTGAAAAACCGCAGACTGTGTCCTAATGGTGATGAAGTCTTGTGCTAATTCTTTTATAGATGGTCAGTGATAATATTCTCAAAGGTCCTAAAATAGCCGATAAAATTTGAGTGATTGGGTCAAGTACTGTACTAAGCCACGTATAGCAGCTCTGAAGTTTTTAAATCATTCTAGTCTGAATTAGGCTTAAGAGTTGAATTACAAAAGAAATCTGTCCAAATCAAACAAAACCTGCCCTTCGTCCCCCTCCGCTGGCCTATTTAGTCTAGTTGTACAGTGATTTATGATGCTATAGACGTTTGAATAAAGGATTTACAACAGACGGCCTGCTGGCACACTTTCATCTCATACTCCTTTCATACCCCCTACTCTCTCTCTCTCTCATTTTCTCCATCTCTCTCTCTCTCTGCGTTTGTGTGTGTGTGTGTTAGGGAAAGTGATGGGGCTCGTTAGTGATGGTTGTAAAGCACCCGAGGCAATGCTTGTCCTGATGTACTTTAAATGGTGAAGTTGGGATAGCAGAGCATAGGTTAATAAATCACAGCCCACTTTTTTGTCTTACACACACATTTAGTCGAGCCGACATTCACACAATCTGTCTAATCATATTTAAAATTTCATTTACATTAATCACAATTTTGTTTTTATTCATTTTGATGGTACCAGAAAGACAATCTTCTATCCTTGCCCTTTTCCACATTTTGAAATTAATCCACTACTGGATTCAAGAAACTTGCTATTCCTGCTGTCTACACTGGATGTCAAATAACAGTAAGAGTTCGATCAATCCGGAAATTAAATAAAGAAATAATTAAATAGAATATAAAACTAGAAAACTCTCAGAAAAGTACAAGTTAAGCTACATTGTGCAACAGTCTGTAGTAAAAATAATTCCTTAAATATATTTTGTGTAATGCTACATAAATGCAATAATATTGTAGCCAGACAAGTATTGATACACGTGTAAAATTTTAATAACAATAGTCAAATGTACAAATTTAATTGTTAAAGCGCAATTTTTCATGTACTTGTGTGATAGCAAGTATGAAAGGAGTCATCAGCTCGGCTGTGTAAGAGTCTAAAGGTCATGGAAAAGAAAAAGTTTTTGCTAGAATTAAATTATCCCAGTTCATGCTGGACCTTTTTGGGAATGCAATCTAGGCCGGAAAAGCATTAATGGATGTACAGTACCAGTCAAACGTTCTAATTCAAACACATTCTAATTCAATGGCAATTATTGATTTAAATACATTTCATGCATAGTAGATTAACACTTGATGCATACAAACCATTAATGACCAGGTAGTGAAAATAGTAAAAAGAAAAGTGCTAAAGAAACCCGAAAATACTTTAGATTATTGATTCTACAAGTAGTCACGTTTTGCTTTTTCAGGGATCCACCAGACAACTGGACAACAGACTGGACACGAGCTGGATGAATTATCAACAGACGTGTCGGAGACGTCTTTTTGATGACCATGGTCCATACCTGTCAAGTTTTGGATTTAAAAAAACGGGAAATTTTCTACCAGGCACTGCAAGCCGCCCCACTAGTCCAACCAAAGTACAGGACCGGGAAAATAATAATACGGGATAACGACGGGAAAGTGGGGTAAAATACGGTAGTTTCCCGGCCAAAACGGGAGACTTGACAGGTATGCCATGGTCTATTTATTTGGTATGTTTTTTTTATCAGTGGATGCCTTTCATTCCCCCATTTATCCAAGTTTGGGACAACTACTTGTACTTTTTATCCAACTTGCTAAAATTAGAACTTAGCTGATTGTACTGATTCAAACCGAATAGCACCATCACAAATGATTCATTTTAGTTATAAAAATGCAGAATGTACTAGAATGCAGCAGTTAACCGAATCTGGAACATGTTGGACTGTGCTAACTCTTCTGCAAGATGATTAAAGGCTCATTAAAATGAATGGAAGAAAGAACAGTTTCTTTTAAGTGATTCTTTCTCAATTTTTGTGTTTTGTGTCTGAGCGCTACTGTTTGCTGATGTTCTCAACAGGGATTAGAAAGTATCACATCTCCCCTCTGATCTGTCCGAATAATACTGGTTAACGGGGAGTGAGTGTTTATATGTGTGTGGAGGGGATTAGTGTGATTAGTCTCACAAAAAGCAGCAACAGTGAACACACCCGCATCTGAAAAAACCTCATAATACAACGAGCTGCTACAGGAGCAGAATTGATCATTTTTATATTTGACATTTTTGCATTCATTTATTGATCAATTCGTTTTTCTTTGTTGCATTTTATATAATCTTACACATACATTATTGTTAAACACAAACACAAACACACTCACGCAGAGACGGACACACTGAGCTAAATGCAGGGGGTCTGATAGGAAAGTTAAATACTTTAATACCGGGTTAAAGACCGAGGATTAGCATTGATGAAGGAGTTGAGGAGTCGATATGCTTTCATACATTCACGTGAAACTAATCCGTCTCTTTCTTTATTTTTGTCTCTCTCACTGTGTGGCCTGTAGTTAGTGTAAACACATGAATACGAATCAGATCCTTCACTCATCCTCATGAATATATGGGGATCACGCAGCTCTCTCTCTCTCTCTCTCTCTCTCTCTCTCTCTCTCTCTCTCTCTCTCACACACACACACACACACACAGGCCTGCATACAATAAAAAAAAAACTATTAGAATATTAATGTATCTGGGCCGGGTTTGCTATGAAGGTTTTTCACATAGTTTCCACAAAGTGTTACTTATAGGATTGATATCCATTCAATCAAAAATCTGTGTAACAAATATTTCTTTTATTTTATTTATTAAAATAATACTCACAGCTTTTATTACAGAGTATCTGTTTCAAAGTCAGGCCTTGGATGTATTATCATGAGCAAACAACAAACACACACACATACACATATACATTTACGGCATGTCTTTAGACCGTGGATGAAATCTGGAAAGTACACAAAGGAAAACTGCACAGACTGACCGAGAATATGCAAAGGACAGCTCTGACTTAGTTAAAGAACTCTACTTGTGATCAGAAGGTTGTCGGTTCAATTTGATAGTTCGCTAGTGTGCGCAAATGTGTGTTTCATTGCCCTGGTTGTGTTACAATTCCTAAGAACAAAATCCCCAGTTTAAAAGTTCAGGGATAAAAGGGTTTTCTAAATTAAAACCCCACAAAGAGAGAATCATCCAACTTGGGAATCAATGCTTTGAGGTGACAATAGTAACCCTGTCACATTGGCTTGGTGTGTTGTCGACTTTATCCATCCTTTATCTGTTATTTTCTATAAAGTGGTTTCTTTACCCATCAGAACATGCACTTGGGCACTTTGTACTTTGGGCTCCCAAGTACAAGTAAATGGATGTGTGACGCATTACTTTGTGCCCTATCCAAACGTATTACTGTTACTATCTGCTTGGTGTCATGTTTTAAGCTTTTGTGCACCAGCGCTACAGTGGCCTTGACTAATATAAAGCAGTTAGTAAAAAGTAATAGATTAATGAATGAATGAATGAACAGTGCTTTTGTTTGTGCGCTTATGTGACTGAGGTAGGTAATTTAGTTAAATGGATTAGCGTAACTAACACACATTGTATTGCTAGCTTTTATCTGGGTGTGTAATTGGGTCTGGCTGAGGTCTGCTCGTGTGCTGGCCTTGTGCCCAGTTGCTGCCAACAACACACACACACACACACACACACACTGCAATATATTGTAGGACAACTATGCACAAAATGACATAAAAGTGGCTTTGGACACTTTGGGTGAACAGATCTTGAGGTAGATCTTCATTTTCTTCAACCTCTCACTTTAGGCATCAGGCCATAAACCATTATCTCTCTCTATCTATCTATTCGTTTATCGTCCATTTTCCCAGTTCCTGGGGTAGGACGTTAATGTTTTGGAGCAGAGTTTTCCATCCGGATGCCCTTCCTGACGACAACTACCAGTAAGTGGTGGAAACTTGTGAGACTACTGGACGATTTCACATTTCCGATCCACCTAGTTCATGTTTTTGGACTGTGGGAGGAAACCGGAGTACCCGGAGGAAACCCACGCTGACACGGGGAGAACATGCAAACTCCAGCCCGACCCGGGGATCGAACCCGGGACTTCTTGCTGTGAGGCGACAGTGCTAACTCTATTATCCAATTATCCATCCATTGTCTAGTGTTACCGGGGCTTAATCCCATATAGGCTGGCCATGAGATGCACGCTGGTCGAATACACTGAACACCTGAACAGGTCACAGTATGTCAAACAAACACATGTAAATAAACCCATCAATTATCAGCAATACACATACACATACACACATAAACACGCAGACATATGGAGAACATGCAATTTAAGGATATATAATTAATAATAATATATAATATGTGAGTGGGGTACGTGAGTGATTTTAATTGGTGCGGAATCTTTTACTTGTAGTCATAACGTTATAATCAGGCTTACTTAGCAGGGACAGTGTAGACTAGTTGAGGGACAGTGTAGTCTAGTGTGTAGAGCTTTGGAATATAAACCCAAAAGTTGGGGATTCAAATCCAGGCTCTGCTATAAAGCCACTGCTGGGCCCTTGAGCGAGACCCTTAACCCAGTCTACTCCAGGGGAGCCGTACAATGGCTGACTCTGTGCTCTGACCCCCAACTTAAGAACAAGTTGGGATATGCGAAGAGAGACATTTTGTTGTGCTGTACATCTGTATATGTGTAATGACAAATAAAAAGCGATTTGATTTGTTTAGTTATTGATCATTTTATTAGGGATACCGGTCGACATTTAATACTGAAATTACAAGACACCTACAGCTACCGTATCCTGTGTTATTGCACATGTTCTTTGTGCACTTTATGTTGTGTTTGTGTAGTTTATTGTTCCATGTAGCACCATGATCCTGGAGGAACGTGTTTCTCCTGTACATCACAGAATATGGTTAAAATGACAATAAAACCATTTGAACTTGAACTACTTTACTTAAACTTTGCTTTAACACGATAAATATGACAAATGCTTTAACATACGGATTGTCCGGGTTACGACTGGCTTATTTCAACTTAACATGTGAACAGAATTTTGGCTACGAACCAAATTTCAACATGGACATTTCCAAGCAAATGTGCAGACGTCATTTCCAACCAAAATATAAAAGTGCACTAAGGGCTGAGAGTTATTTTAGTCAAACGTTACATCTCTAATACATGAAATAAACTCCATCTGAGCTTTCTTGAACTCTTGTAGACTTGTGTTTTATAGATTTTACATATCTTTTTTTTTTTTTTTTACTTTACCTCTTTACATTAGAAGTTTAAAACACAAGACGTGCAACACTCCTAACTATGCTTTCATGCGGAATGTCATTTGGTTAGCATGTGTCGTTGTTTAAGTACGGTTAGAAAGTCATCATAAACTGACTTAGTGTTCCGACTTTATAGGAGCTTACAAAACCAGACTACGACTTTGATGTGTTAAAGACACTGCAGTACCAACAGTAAAAGTACGAAGCTTAAAGCACTCAAGTGACATTTCCTTTTTGTAGTGAAGTTGCCCGGTTTGATGTGGAGCTTTACTGTCTTTAAAAAGCCATTAAATGCTTATTTAACCAAAAAAAACTATATGGGGTAGTTGAGTTTATAAACTGGGATGAATATTGGATGCATATGTAAGCATTCTTACTGTAAAGTGTAACTTATTTTCTTAAGTAAACAAAGTAAATTGATCTTAATGGGCCTGTTTTTGTAGGCCATTGAGGTTTTTGAAGGGCAACTATAAAGCGTAACCCAAGTTAAGTCAACTTTGTTTGTAAAGCGCTTTTTCCAATAGATATTGTCTCAAAGCAACAAAGCAACAAAATACAGGACGAACAGAAACCCCTGTTGAGCAAGCCGAGGGCGACTGTGGCAAGGAAAAACTCCCTAAAAATGACAGGAACCAGAATCCTTGAGAGGAACCAGACTTTCTTGGTTAAAAACTCAATAGTCCCTATAGCAAAACATAGAATAGTTTTCATAGTATGTCGACATGCTTTGCGAATATTCTTTATGATGGATAGATGGATGGATGGATGGATGGATGATGAACACATCTAAAGGGAACTCAAGCTAGTGCTGGTTGACATTATTGAAAGGTTGAAAGGAACCAGAAGTTGATTACTCAGTGGGGGTAAATGCGACTTATTTTTTTTTTTTTCGGGGGGGTAATATAGAACATAAAAACAACGACAATAAAAAAGAGGAAAGATGTCTATTAATATATGGCTGTGCTGATAATATAGGATTGTTATTGGAATATAGAATTTATTTACCATTCCTGGTGGGACACCAGGCGGCGTTTGCATGTTTCTATAGTTAATGTGTTGTTTAGAGAACGAGGTAACAACTTCTAAGCCCAACCCAGCTATCCAGCAAGATTCAAACCGTGGGGAGTTCAGACTTTCAGCATTGGTGTACAGTGGAAAATTTGACTTGTTGCTAAGGGAAGCGGTCTGGAGAATTGGGGTGGGGGTAGGACCGGAGCTGATATCCTTGTTAAATTTTGTCATTTTGTCACATATACAGTATACATTGGATGTACATTGAAATGTTTCTCTACACATATGCCAACTTGTCTGGAAGTTGGGGTCAGAGCGCTATTGCAGGGTCAGCCAACGTACGGTGCCCCTGGAGCAGACCGGGTTACTGGCCTTGCTCAAGGACCCAACAGTGGGAATTGAACCCAGCACAACAATTGGGTTCCCAGCACAACGCTCTACCCACTAGGCTACACTGTCCCTGTTAGGTGCCAGGTTGGGTAGCAAGGTGACGGATAGATTTGTGAGATCATCTCTAGTGACTTTTTTGTCAAGGCTGCCATTTTAATCAGTCAAGTCACTGCCTCTCACTGGCAACTTAACAAATAAGAAAAGAACAATAGTTTAAATCAGCAAAAATAGAATTCTAATAATATAAAATAAACATGTTGGGCAACGTTCTGAATAAGATACACTCTGCGATAAACATCAGCCCGATGATCCCACAAATCTTTCCCTCACCTCGCTATCCAACCTGACAACTCATAAGGGTATCAGCTTATGTGCCACCCCCACCCCAATGCTCAGACGAGGACCATCCATCACCCCTCACGCTCCGCATTAAAATTTAACTCTGGTTACTGAGTGAGGCCATTCAAACTTTTATCTCCACCCTTCTTTATCTTCTTTTCATTAAGCTCTCACGCCGTAATGGCCCGAGAACTCGGCAGCTAAGGATGATGTTTTGAATAATGAAGGCTCATTATTTCTGCACAGAATGCTTGTTAATTCAAATGATGATATTAAAACTATAGTAGCCTTTAGCAGTGGGGTGATTTCTAGCATACTTTATCACGTATCAATATATACTCTGTTTGTCAAAACTGCCCAGGGCTGGAGATGACATTCTCACAGGAGTGAAGTGCTTCACAGAGCTCTGGATACTCCAAGGTGACAACTCTTAAGAGCCCGAACCCTGAGGGGAAGATGGGGATAGAACTTGAAGAATAATTCTATTCGTCCGACATTTTTTAAACCTTTACAATTCGATTTCTACATCTGTTTAAGCATTGCTGAAAACAAATCACTTCTTTCCATAAATCTTGCACGAATGACTTGTTGAGTGGAGTTTCAACGGATGGCCATTATGGCATCGTGTGGCATCATTCAGACTACATGATCATGATTGCTGATCCAAGAAACACAAATACGTTTTTCAATTCTAGTGTAATAAAATACCAATAATTATTATTTCAATAAAAAGTTACCAAAAAGTGACCAAACATGATTTGATGCTATTCACTTGGATTCATCCAGATTTCTTTAGGATGTACTGAAAAGCCTTTTAGAAACGTTTCAGGGTGGCAGGTATCTAGTTTAACATGCCAACCAGCCACACACACACACAAAAAAAAAACAGGACAGATTCGGGTGTTGACATTTGGTGAACAAGTAGGTTTTATTTTATGTTTTTGAATATAATTTTTAAAATGTCCTTGTCTCTTTTACTTCTGTATACAGTTTGTAAAGATCTTCACTCAGAGTTTTTAAGCTGTTGTGTGCATGTGTGCCAAGTCAATTTCACTTGTGTAGCGCTTTGTACAGTAGAAATTGTCACAAAGCGTCTTTACGGACTTACGAACCACCAGAAAACTAACAAAAACATTTAAGTTGTAATTTAATTCAATTCAAAAATAATTGTAGCAGAGAATCTAAAGCATTAAAGAATTAAAAACCCCGGGCACCATGGAAAGAGCTGCCCAACACGCCGGCTTACTGCTGCCCCCTTGTGAGTGTTCACTAGTGTGTGTAAATGTGTCTTTCATTGCATGGATTGAGTTAAATGTTGCAAAATAGCTCCTTAGTGTGTGAGCGTTTCTTTTTTAAACTTTTACATTAAATAATCATAAATTGGGCTTTTTAAAAAGTCAAACGGACAAACTATCAAAAAGAATATTCGAGTTAAACAGCATGGAGGTGGTTGCTCTACCTGATAATGGGTTTTATAGACCCCCTGCAGGCATGAACCATTGGCAGATTCTGAATGCTATTGAGATAGCAACGGCAAAGAGAACTGAACAAAGAGGAACAAATCCTGTCGATTTCAGTATTTATGGAGATCGTGAAGATGAGAGTGTATCTAGTGTAAGACACAAGACTCTTGTTGGAGCTCCATTGCTACAGAAGTACCGGGGAAACTGTCATTGACATCACTTTCAATTTTCTTCATCAATCGATTTATAAGCTAATAGCATTTAGCGAATCATCTCGGCTTGAATCGGCTCATTCTACAAAGCTTAGCAGTATGAGATGTCGTCAAGCTAATTTCCCCTATCTTTAGGTTCCATATGCATGCCACAGCTTTTGTCACACACGTTTCTGTTTCCACATGTCATCTCGTACTATTGCCATAGCATCGTAGCTTAGATAATCTGGGGTATTGTCTGTGTGTTTGGTTTCACGGCTGAAACCAGGGCTTTGATTTAAAACTGAATGTTCCTGCTTTCGCTAGACTATAGAGCAACACCCCGATTGTTTTAGAACTCTGAGTATGTTTGGGAAGGGGCAAAGAATGGCATTTTTCCCTATTACCAAAGTTTAAAGTCTAAGACAAAAGTAGATTCCTTATGAATGTTTACTAAAGCCATCATTAGATTCCTTGTGATCTGATAAATTAGTTAAAGATTCAACGTTCGGATGCTGAATAAGACCACAGCAAGTGTTGTGTTGTTGGCTGCAACAGAGTAGTTGATAAGGATCTATTTTTAAGGATTTTTGTGTAAATGTAATGGCCACCAAATAGAAGACTGACCATTTCAAATAATAATTTGTGTTTATATGGCGGTGTAAACGGGGTTCCTGCGGTTTTCTCCATTCTGAATTCCAAACAGTCAACACAAACATACTTAATGAAAGTGATGCATGTTTAAAACACCTAAACACAAAGAAGATTCCAGCATTTCCAGCAACAGCTCATTAGCGTATGTGACAAAGCTCAAAACAAAGCATTTAGAAGAATTCTGGCTTAGACTGGAGATAATTAAACTAGTAATTCATTTTTATGTGAGAATAGTTTTGGGAAAAGGTCTTCATGGAGATGTTTTGAGTCCATATACATGTTCTAACTTGTATAAAAGGGAAGCATAATATGCCCCAATGATAAATACAAATAACCCAATAATAACCTCAGCCAAAGTGTCATTAGAGGTCTTAGTCACAATAAACAAAATAAATATGGAAAAGTATGAGCATGTATTCCATTTCATCTCGATGCCATGTTATCAGCATTTGTGTATGATGAGGCAACAACAAATTCCCATCTTAAATCTGACAGAGAAATGAAGATGCTCTGAAATATGCTAGCAGCCCGGACGACGCTGGTTACCCTCAGGCAGGTATTTGCGGCTGGGCTTATGACAGGTGTAGCATTTGAACATCTCTGACATATATGGCCTTTATAGTAGTGAGTTATGCAGCATGATAATGTGCATGGCAGCTGCATGCCACCGCAGCTCTGTAGAAACATGCTTTTGCTTGACGATAATCAATCACATAGGCTTCGGATTCCAACTCCGGCTTTGTTGTGTGTGGGAAGACTTCAGAGTCGCTCTCGGAACATTCGAAGGGGTTCAGATAATCCAGCTTGGAAATTGGTTAGTTGCTGGAGAGAATACAATGATTCGTACGTCGTATATTGTATTACCATACTACAATTAGCATCATTTCACAAATTATTACATGTTGAACACTGGTGGTAAATTAATAACTGGTAGCCCAACAAAACACAAGTCATTATAAGCAAAAATAGGTCCAGGTAATAAATCTACCATAAATAATGTTGTGTAAAGATCCAGAATGAGATACGCTGAGAATTTTCCATGTCTAAAACAGAACACTATTTTTTTTTTTGATCAAGTTAGCTGATGAAGTTAGTTAGGTAAGTGTGAATACAAGCCCAATGAATACTCAACAAGCAAAGACAGAAGGCTCGTCAATTCACTATCTACCATACACAATATTATGAAACGTTTCAGGACATTCAAATTCAAATGTTATTTGTCATTACACATATACAGATGTACAGTACAACAAAATGTTTCTCTTCGCATATCCCAACTTATCTGGAAATTGGAGTCAAAGCGCAGGGTCAGGGTACGGCGCCCCAAACCCAAAGCTTATTCATTCATTCTAGACCCCCCCACCCCCCCGCACACACACACACACAAGACAATTGAAACTACATATCTACAGACCGTCGGTTGAAAACCATTCATACACAAAAAAGCCCAGCCAACAGCCAACATAAGCTGGGATTTAAACCCACCACCTCCTTACTGTGAGGTGACAGTCCTACCCATACAGTTAACGTGCCACCTCACCAACAACCAGTTTAAATAAATAAAAAAAACATATCAAATAATCAAGATATGTCATTGTCAGCCTGATTCCTCAGCTGAGGCTTGTTTCTTCCTATATTAAAGCAAAACATTTCAAACTGAAAAAAATGCAAAAATACAAAATACAAACACTCTCCAACTCCCTCAAAAAGGTGGATTTTGTGAATACTTGTTACAAGCCCGAGCCGTGCCTTCATTTCCATAAAGCAGCACAGAAACGCTCCAGGTTCAAAGAGACACCAATTCTAAGCTGAAAATTACAAAGCAACAAAATGGCTTCCCTAAAATCTCATTACAATAAAACATCCCACTCGTCCAACCTGAAAAAAATGCAAATTCAACACAGAAATGTCCCTGAGTGCTTCAGAAGAGGATGCTGGGTACTCACCGGTTTCGGTGTTTTCGTGCTCTGTGTCGGTCAGGGTCAGGTTGGAATTGGCTCTGCTAGACAGACAGGAGCTGCGAGCGGACTTGATGTTGGATCTGCCCCACAGCCGGACGGCGTGCTCGGGGGACACCATCCCATCCGTCTCAGTGTCTGCATCCGAGCCTACGCTGAGTGAGTAGTCACGGTGAGGCATGGTCAGTTCTGACCGGTATGCTGCCACACGAGGGGGTGCAGGGTCACCGAAGCCAAACTCCCGCAAAGAGTAATCCGGTCCTGAACAACACAGAGATGCAGAAGGTATTAAAGTATTGTACTCAGACAAGAGTACTTTAGTACTTAAGTCTGAGTAAAAATCGAATTTGGAGTATTTGAAGTAAAAGTGATTTACTTATTTATTTATTATTATTTTAAAGTAGATATTATTCTTGCAACTATAGTTCCAACTCTGTTTTTTGTTTGTTTGTGGGGAGGAGATGTCTCTCTCTCTCTCTCTCTCTCTCTCTCTCTCTCTCTCTCTCTCTCTCTCTCTCTC
>JAOTRQ010000008.1:2720358-2734407 GCA_028565875.1 Hoplisoma paleatum | reverse complement strand
CACACACACACACACACACACACACACACACACACACACACACACACACACACACAGATGCAAACAGACTTAAATAAAATTTTATAACGGAATGAAACAGAGAGACCGACGGTTACGTAAATGAAACAATTATCTGACCCTGACATCCGGGAAACACTGGCATAAATACAAAACATAAATGAATTCAAAATACAATCCAGGTGTGTATAGACACAGGTACAAATATATACAGGTACAGGTACAAATGCCCCTTGTCGCAGAGGAATGGACAGTATCAGAATCGCTCCAGTAAACGAAATGCAGCTTCACACACTCAGCATGTTAAGCTTAATAATAAATAATTCTTACTAAATTTCAGGCAACGTTTGAAGAATTTATTCATTGTGATCGTTCTCTTGACCGACTGCACTGCAAAATCACTACAAACAATGACAATCTCCCGTTCTGTGGTCCATTTAAGCTAAAATTTGGTCCGAATAACCAAACAAAATTACACCTATATAATAGGATTCGTTTCGGTACTTTAGGATTTGGTCCAAATACCCGTCTGGGCTGATAAAATCGGTGGTCCTATTAACCAGAATTGACTATATTATGATGAACAATAGTGAAATGTGGAGCTAAAAAAAGGTTTATATATAAACAATTCTATAAGCAATATAATATACTACAATATATAATATACAAATTGTATTAACAATTTATATAATATATAAATATTTGTAAAGCTAGATAAATGGGTGCACAGAAGGGCATGGTGTCTAGTATTCCACCTTGATTTCACATTGAATTGGTTTGGTCCTTTTGTCCAGAGGGCAGCAGGGATTCAGTTTGCAGTGAGGATTTGAGATGTCACTGCTGTTATTTTTGGCTCAGAATATGTAGTGCATTGATGAAGTCCCAATGACTTTGTTGTTCTCGCCAATATCTTAACATTCTTCCAGTCCAATGCACTGGAAACACAACACCACACAGAGATTCAGCTTGTCAAAATGCTCTTTATAGTTTTCTTGCTAAATCTAATGGCTGGGCTGGTTCTCTCGTTAATCACACTTTGTCCAGGTTCTACCCATCAGCAGCTCAACTTCCTTTTGTTGGCCATGTTGTTGTTGTGTTATTGTATTGTATTGTAATGTTGTATTTTAGCTTTTAAAATTGTTTATACTGAGTTAATCTTTCCATGGAATGTTATACACTTTCATAGAGTATGTATTCTAAATGTTGACGTGCCTGATCTATGTCTTTAGCTCTGCTGGTAATACAGTTAGTAATTCTGGAAAGTTGTTTATGAATGCTGATGCAGTTGTAGACTTTATTTATTTTATTAGACACAGTTTATGCATTAGAAGGGGTAATTTTAAGCAATTTTGTGGAAAGACCACCAGAACATCTATTTTTAGATTAAGATTAGACTATTGAATTTAACGTATGTATTCAGCAGTTAGTGGGTTCTAGTGCTTTTTGGCAAATACCTATAGATAGGAAATACAACAAGGTCAATCATGTACTTTCACATATCTTTTGTTATCAGATAAATCAAAATGAAAAAATAACCTAGCAATATTTAAATGGTCAGTAGATGGCAGCATATTCTCATGGTAGTTGTGTTTAATCGCGACGGAAATGTATTCTAGTATAAATATTCATAGTGAATCGCTAGCTGTCCATCACACGGTACCTGCAGTTTATAGTCTCTTCACTGAGCCATGAACCGCACCATCTAAAAATAACACACACACACACACACACACACACACACACACACACACACACACACACACTCACACACACATCTACACACACACACACACACACACACACATACAAACATAATTGGCCATGTTGCAGGGGGGCAAAGTCAGATGTCGATTCATGCTGCTGATGTGATATTTGATCCCCAGATTAGGGACTGGTTTGGGTCATTTAAAGCTGGATCTCTTTACCCAATTTCCTTCTGTGTGGTTATCCTATCAGGTAACAAAAAGCATCTGCACATTAGACATGTATTCCAACTCTCCTAGATACAGATATGCAAGTTGTGCAGATTCACAATCAGGGGTGACATGGAATGTAAATTAACAAATTATGTTTAACATAATGCAATCAAAGTCCAAACCTAAATAAATCCAAATAAACATTTTTTTCTGCCATGTGTTTGGTTAGATTTCACATCTTGATCCTTGAGGATTTTGACATCATCTACTTTCTGCATTCTAGAAAAAAAAACATGTAACTAGGCAGTACACGACCAGGCATAACATTATCTCATCATGACACCAATTTATTACACATCAAAAAGCAAAGGTGGAACCAACACATTATTAGGACTGTAATGTGCAATACTGATTAGTTCTGTTTGAGTACAATATCTAGTATATTTGATGATGAAGCAGCAATCCTTCCCAGTCAAGATTTATGTCTTATCATTGCTTATGTCATGTCAGGCATGCTTAGATTTAAATGTCACAGTTCATTTGGTTGTAGTACAAGGACAGAAATGGACAGAGTACATATACTTGGAGTCTAATAGTCTGCATTAGGGGACATATATAACAACTTAGTACTTAAATACAGTAGTGGAGTAGTTCTACTTCATACCTATACATCTCTGCATTCAATTAGAAAATTTTGTACATACAGTTTAGACTTTAAACTTGAACTCAGCATTTTGTATGTTTTTTCACTGGTTAGTTTATGCTGTGTAAAAAATCTTTGTATTAATATGTGTATGTTTTATAGAAATACTTTTCACCTTTTGCTCTTCTTTTTTGAAAGGTGTCAAATAAAATTTTGTTGTACACACGAATAATGAGAAAGGTTCTCTTGATACCAATCAGAAACGCACAGGGGATTCTCCCACTGGCAGTTTCTTGAGAACACTTCAATCAGGCACAATGCAATACAAAAAGGGTATTTTTTCTAAAATGGATGTTTTCCAATGGAGACATGAGTGTTTGTCCCCATTTGTAAAGAGGCTCCAATTTTACCAGTGATTAGCCTAACAATTGTCCCAGTCTCTCTCTTGAAAATTGAAAATAGAATATGAAAACCATGCATAAATTAGGTTATTACAATCAGGTGTGATATGATTTTGTGGGCAGTTGTTTCTGAGTCAACAAACTTGGATGTCAGTTAGAGACATTGTAGCCTAGTGGGTGGAGCTTTTGGGCTGTGAACTTTAAGATTGGGAATTCAAGTCCATTTTTTGTTACACAGCCATTGATTGGTCCTTGAGCAACCGGGGGTGCCATATAAACATCAAACACAAAACTTCTCAAATACCAGAAAATAAATTAGGTGTATATTATGTGAGTAAATGCATGAGCAAAACATTTTTCCTATTTTGTGTGTAGGTTTCATAGCAATGTTTTACATATAGTAATAGTATAGTTAGTGGTGTTTATGTTTAGACAGCCTGAGCCTGATAAAAACCTGATTACAATGGAATGTTACATAAAAGCACATATTTCTGTTATTTTAAAAAGAAGCCACTGCTCTATATTTATTTCAATTACACAATTGTATTATATATAATGGGTACTAAATGCTGAAGAGATTTATGGTCAATGAGTCTTTACAGTTATCCAACACCCAATTATAGTATATTTTTTGCTTGTGTTTTGGACAGGAATTAGTTAAACACACAAACGATGCACTGGAGAAGAGTAACCTGCGCTATGCTCTGGATGCTATGAAGGTACAATTTGTTTATCAAATAACATGCATATTATCTATATTAAGGCAAAAATTGGCCTTCAATTCTAAATATTACATTTTGAAAATGTAACCCCGGTTAACGACCACAATCCGTTCCGAAAGGTCGGTCGGTATCCGAAATGGTTACTATCCGAAACACATTTCCCCATAAGGAAATAAAAATAATTTGTTCACAGCCCCGGAGTTACATAAACATAAAAAGCATTTAAACACAGGAAAACATTTAGTAAACAAGATAAAATGTACCGTTTTGACTGCGGTGTGACAGCATAAGAGGATGGAGGGGTGGGGGGGAATGAATTCCCCTCCATGAGAACGTCATTGTAAAATCAGGGGTGACTTCCCTTCTCTTTCAGATTGAAAAAATGTGTCCAGTGTCTGTTGTTCACTTCGACCTGCCGTATTTCTGCTGTGATACCTGACACACGCACGACTTGTTTAAACTTAGAAATCTTTACTTTTTCAGTTTAATTTTTGGCCGTGGTATTTTCACTACAATGCTACTATTGTTCTGAATATTCTTTAGAACCATGATCGAGGGCTATATTATTAAAATAAAGCACAAAAATCACTGAATTATTAGAATATGTAAAGATAAAGATAACCGATTGTAACTGTATTAAGTGTGAATGACGCTAAGTCAGAGATGTTGGTCACGTGTTGATGACGTCGCTGATGTAGTGACGTTCACTATCCGAAATTTTGATTGGTTTTCGGAGCAAATTTTAAGCAAAATGGTTGGTCGTTATCCGAATTGGTTGCTATCGGAGGCGTTCGTTAACCAAGGTTCCACTGTAGTTAGAAAATGTTGCGTGTGGGCCGATGATGAGGGGGGTGGCATTAACATGGTGGTTGTTTCATTTAAAATGAAATGCTCTTACAATCGAGCAACAGGGCTGTAATGATACAGTTGACTTTCATATTTATATTTACTGTATGCAGCAAACACCTGTACCTTTACACATTCACAATTTGCATTACAGCTACAGTATAAAGAGTGAGATGTTCAGGATTAAGTGCTTTGGTCGGGCTTAAATTGACGACCATCTGATTTCTAGTTAAGTGTCTTGGCCACTAGGCTACTGCTTGTCCTTTTTCTTATATATTTTACTCATCTCAATAATTAATTCCACTTAATAATAATAATAATAATAATAATAATAATAGTTATATAAGTACAAACTATGCAATCATTTGTATAATTCTTTTGTGGTGAAAAAGGTCCAGCCCTACAAGATTATTTCTTTTTCTTTTCTTTTTTTGCAGGTTTCTTCTTTTGGATATGGAGTATACTGGGGATCAAGTGGACACAAGAATGAAATGCTCGTGATGCCGCCGCTTGGACCACGGGGTCTGACAAACAGAAACATGTCTGGAAGGGAAAAAGGAAAAACATGCCCAACATTCTGAAAAGGAAAACGACCGGGAACCAGCAGTTTCCTTTATTCACTGTGAAACGAAGGACATGAACGGTGGAATGCAGGACCATAAAGTGTTATTTCTTGAAGACCTTTTGTGGAACTTCATGGTTTAAAGCTGCCTGGCTGCTGCACATTTGCTTATAAACTGTACAGATTTTTACCGGAGTTACAGCTTCAGTTACACGGCGAAGAAAAGAATTTTATCGATTTCACAATTTACCGAAGAGAAAAATAACTGCACTTTTAGTTCTATTTTTTAAGCACTTAGCCCAATTCGAGGCTAAGAACCAGCTAGTCACTCATGTTTTTTTGCACGGGAACTTTTTATTTCATCTTCAGTCTAGTGCCAAACTGCTACGACCACACAGTGGAAAGTATGACACCGGTTTGCCTGGAGGAATGTGACCGCTGCTAGTTTTGTCACCATCACATTCTATTCTTGTATTTAGTAAATTTTTGTACTTTTGGCTCCATCTGTTGCTGCTTCGACTGTGATAATTTTGTTTATTAGCAACAGTCATTTTGCTATTTTCTTCTTAAAATCATTCCTGTATGTTTTAGTCTGTGAGGTTCTTTTTACTTTCAAGCAGCTGCTCGGTGAGAACACTAAAAATGCAGAATTTCCCAAACAGTGCCGCCCCTCCACCTCCGGGATTCTCAACTCGTGGTGGGAATATGGTGGGTTCTTCTTACCAACCGCACATCTCGGATGCTCAGATATCTCCAAGGACTGTTGAAGACTATGCTGCCATGCAGCATCACCAACCCATCCTCCAGAGTCACAACCAGCACCTCCACTTGCGGGCGCAGCCACATGGTGGGCAGGCATCCCACATCCATGGGTATGGGCCCAGACCACAGGCTAGCACACTCGCTGGGAGTAGCAGCAACACTTACCGGAAAGAACCAATGGACTATTATTTTTCCTTAAGTGGGCGAGATAGGAATAGGCGTGGTGGAGGTGGGGGATACGGGGCAGGGTTTGGCTACCCAAACATGGATGGACACATACCTCACCAGTATAGACATGTCCCAGGGTCTGTACCATCCTCAGGGATGATGTCTGCTTACCCCATGGACTATAGCACCAATGCAGCAGGCAGTGGAAATACTGGGACCAGTTCTTTCTCTCCTTCACAACAGTTTAATGTGGCTCAAAATGCCTCAGCGCAAACTATCTCTGGTGTTGAAATGCTCCAGCGGCAGCACACTCCAAAATACCTGCAGCACCAAGGTTTGACTCAAGGACATCGAGTTTTCTCCATGTCTGGACACAGAATCTCATCTCAGTTTGGCCAGTATGCTCCTCTCGGTGTTCCCACTGGGTCAGCAGGAATATATAACTCCCCACCACCGAGGTATGAGACCAGCGGCGATGGAGGTGTGGACCTTAAAATCACTAGCTCACCCACACACGCCCACCCGAATGCCATATCAGGTTCGAACACCTCTGGGCATCAAGAGAATGTGCTACAGGTTTACCCATCTTCCAACCATTCTTCATTTTCCCCTCAGTCTCACTCACTTTCGAAACACACACCCCGCCGCACTCCTCAGCACAATCTTAATACACCCTATGATAGCTCTTTAAAGATGCAGCATCCATCTCCTTGCCATTCCCAGCCTAAAAATAACCAGTCACCTGTCTCTCAAAGTCCGGCTGCACCTCACCAAGCTCAAGACATTTCCAAATCTCCCATGCATTCACAAAACCAGCAGACTACCATGAATCAAAACTTCAGCCCTATTTCAAATCCTTCCCCGGCTCCTTCTAACATCCACTCGCCGAGCTACAGCTCATCCTCCTCTCCAATGGGTGTGTCAGAAAATCTGGGTAACTCAACATCCTTGCACTCATCAAATTTACATCCTCGCGGGGCTCACGGTCATGCCCGACCTCAGCATAGCGTGGCACAGCTAAGCCCAAACCCTAGTTCTAATAGCAGTATTAGTAGTTGTGGAAGCGTTGTAAGCTCTGCCACAAACAGAATGGCTTCAAGAGCTGGCAAACGGGACGACACTTCATCTTCCTTATATTCACAGGCCAAGCTGTCCCAGGATCCTGGTCTGAATAGTCTCAACGCTCTAACATCCCAGGTGGCTAATCTCCCGAACACAGTTCAACACATGATGTTAACAGACACTGTTCTATCACAGAGGAAATCAAGAGAGAACCTACATCAACCTTACATGCATCAAACGACCAATCAGCAAACACCTCAAAATGCTATTGCTGCTGTACAGGCATCATCAAATGAAGGAGTTGTTTTGGGATCTGAGCCCAAGGAAAGAGAGGAGAAAAGAAATCAAATGGAGCAGATGGAACCTGAGAAAGTGAGACAAAAGAGTGGATCTAGCACCGAATCTAATCAAGAGTATTATTCAGTATCTCAAAATTCAACTAAAACTCAACGGCATCCACAGCTGGATAACATAACTTTATCAGAAGAGACGCCTATCAAACAGATAAATAATCATGTTCCTAAATATTTTTTGCAGACTAAAGAACAACAAAGTGGAACTCCGTCCACGTCTCCATCAGCAGTTCATTTTAATAAAGAAACCCTTAAGCCTTCTTGTCTTTCTGCTCACACTGCTACACCATCTCCGGCTCATTCTTCTCAACCAAACTGTGTAATCGAGCCCAATAACAGTCATAGCGATGATAAGACTAGACTGACGGAACACAAATCTTCAGCCAGTAAAGATAAACGGAAACCTGTTAAACGTGAAGAGCCTTCTTACCCAGAAGAACTAGATAAGGAAAAGACGGTACCAATCTTGACAAGTGTAAAAGTAGAAGATTCAGCCCTAGGTGAACAAAGTAACATTTCAGATGATATGAATAACATCACAAAGCATTGTCTCAATAAACATATAGACATGCCAGGGCAAACTGGTGGAGTTGGTGTTATTGTTTCTGCACGTACTGAGCAGAATTCTGAAGGACCCAAGCTGGCTGAGACGACATCTCGCTACGGCACTTTGCCTCATGTCGACAGACTCAATTATTCAGAGGAGAAACATTCCGTTAATGTGTTTAAAGATTCTGCAAGTCACAACGGAGAGAGGGACATGAGTGTGGAAAGTTACCCTACACACTTTGTCACCCCTAAAACTGAATATGGACACAGCATGACTTCAAATCACTGTCAGGCCGGTCCTTACAAATATAACAGGTCTGAGATGGCTTACAATGCCTGCATGGGATCAAAGATCAAAGGAAGGACGGTGCCAGAATTAGGTGCTGCTACCACAGCGTACCAAGACTACCATCAGTCGCTGTCAAATTATGGTTCCATGCCAAGAAAGGATGTTAGTGTTGTGGAAACAATGGGACGAACTGGGCTTGGATCAAGAGGTCAGGACGGTATTTTACATCTGCAGCAACCTTATCCAAGTCTTTTACAAGAGGTCCTGCAGGGTTATCATCTGGATCGACGTTATAGTCGATCTGAACAAGCATCCGGTGGTCCTCAGACCATGTCCCAGCATTACCATACCAGACTTCCATATCGTATGCCAGAAGACATGAGGCCCCATGCAATGATTCAGTCAGTAGGCGGTGGTGCCAGCGGTCACCAAGAACTAGGCATGAAAAAGACTCAAAGCCAAAATCAGGGACCAGAACATGAAATAAACCAGAGCCTTTCTCATCCTTTATGGGATTCCGAAACACAAAGACATAAAGCTGGTCATGGAGGCTCATCAGAAAGGAACACAATAAATATGTCTCCCAGTCATTCCATCCAAATATTACCTTCGGTTGAATCTTTGAAAGGAACCCCACCTAAGCACATTAACTTGGCAGATTATTCCTTGCCTCACAGAAAACCCCCAAATCTTTCCTCCCCGCCTTCTGCTGTACAGCAGTTGCTTTTACAAGAAACCGGCCCATTGTTAGGGAATTCTGAACTCACAAGTCAAACCCAATCTCATGTCTCTTCATCATCAGGAAGGCGCTCAGTGATCTGTGATGTGTCTCCATCTCGACGGACTTCTCCAGACAAGGAAAGGGGTCAGTTTGGATCCACAGTCATTCAACAGTCTCATATGTCTTCTGTTTCAAATGAGCAAGGGTGTGGAAAGGATGATGTAAAAATCAAAGGAGAGCAAGAAGAACAAGAACTCTCCAAAGTGCACCCAGGAGATTTTGGAAGGCAAGCTCTGGAAGGGCACAGTGTTACAGACATGCAAAGACATAGTGCTGGAAAAGAGATTACAGAACCTCCAAGCAACACTTCATATAACGCTCATCATATGCACTCTAATCCTCTGTCATCACCACCCAGATCCAATCCATATTTTAAGCCAGTAGAAGAATCTGCAGGTTTATCCCTCTATGGATACATTGAGGGTCCGGACAGGCTTAAAACTTCACACAATCATTTCCAACAAATATCTAGTCACATCTCTCAATCACCTAATAAACTACAAGCATATCCACACCATATCGCTCTTCAACATTCTCATGGCATGGATAATCGATTTGATTGGTCATCTAACAGTAACAGACTTAAGGATATTTCCACCCATCAAAGCCCTGATCAAAAATGTAAGATTCAAACCCCTGCTGATATTTTGTCCAATCAGCATCCCCTGATGAGACAAAACTTACATCCCAGCCCTCACTATGAGATGAAAATGTGGGAATCATTTTCTGAACGAGATGGAGCTGCAAATCATGAGCTACATCCTGCATCTAATTCTCACAAGGTTGTCAATTCTCCTTCTGGTCCCAAACCTGTTAAAGTTGAAGTTTCTCAAGATGAACTGATTAAGAAGGTAAACCAAGCTGGATCAGGTGGTGTAGGGAACAGTAGTGCACCCCCAGGTGGACCCAGACAGACCAAATCTGGAGGTACAACAGAGACAAACCCATTGATATTGAGACGAAGAGTTCGCTCTTTTATCTCCCCAATTCCAGCGAAGAGGCAGCATCAGGATGCGTCTAGTCTCAAGGGTGGATCTTCATCTTCTCCAGTCACCCCTTCTGAATCTAGGCATCTAAATGACCCTGCTTCAGGTAGTGCAGACCCCCGCACAAAACTAACTTCACCCAACACATCTTATCATCTGTCCAATGCCAATTCACCACCACTGGAAAAAACAAAGATTCTACCCCCAAGAAAGGGACGAGGTCTAAAATTAGAAGCAATCGTTCAAAAAATTACTCCCAATAAAAATGCAAATTATACAAACAGCCATGGAGATGCAGATTGTTTAGATGCAGCACATTACAGCTCCGATACACCCGACTCTGAGATCAGAGCATCTTATTCTGCTGAACCCAACAGGGAAGAAAGTTGTTTACCTTACCTTGAAGAAGGTCATTCTTTGGATGGCATGTTGCCATATAGAGCAGAGGATGTGTATTCCTGTGATTCTCCAGATATTAAACAAGGTCTAAGAACAAACTCCACAAATACTCCAAGAAAAATGCCAACAGACTTTGACTTTGGATTAGGCACTGCTGGCTCCTCAGGCTCTGGGACAGTTGAAGGGGATAAGGATGAATTTACACTTTTAGGACCTTTGCCTCCACCACCTCCATTGCCGCGTCCTGTACAAGGTTCCCCTCCTCCGTCTTCATCTGTGTTATCTGATATACAACAGTTTACCAATACTTACCAGCAGCTAGAGACCAGACGAGGGGAACAGTCTGCTGCTAACTTACTGAGGCAAAAGCTTCAAGAAACCAGCATGGGCTTTGATGATTATCCTGGAGGGAATTTCTACGGAGCAACCTCCATCCATGGCCAAAGTCCAGGACACCACCACATTTCCAGAACTCCACAGCACGAGTTAGCTTCAGCTAGAATGGGAGTTGACTCAAAATCATCAGAAAGCCTCGTACCTAAAGGTTATTTTCCTTCAGGCAAAAAGAAAGGGAGACCAGTAGGAAGTGTCAACAAACAAAAGAAAACTCAAGTTCAAGCCCAGGTTTCTACAACTAGCATTCCTGCAGCACCTCACACTCCTCCTGCTGTTGGTTCAGCTGCTGTTACTCCACAGCCTGAATCTATTTCCAGCCCCGGAGAAGAAGCAGTTACCACCTCTGCACTACCTGAACAGAAGCCGTGTCCCTTTCTGGATCTGACTCAGACTCAACCAACAAAAGTGGAGATGGAGTATGAGGACACTCAACCAGAGGAAGATATAAAGCCGGTGAAACCAAAGCAGAGAAAGGGTAAAGAGACCAATGAAGGTTCAGACTCAAAAGCTCAACCATGGAGGAAGAGGAGAGTAATTACTCCTAAAGAGGAGCAAGATCCTCCGACTGGTGTTTTATCAGAAACCAGGAAGAATGTCTTTTCACCATACATACATATAGAAAATAAAATCACAGAGATTGGTGCTGTCTGTTCCATCGTTAATTCTGAAGGGGAGAAATCAAAAGGAGGCAAAAGTGGTTCTGGGGTTGAAAGCCTTTCAACCGTTTCCCTAATATCTCAAATGGCCAGAAAGGAAAGGGAATCCGAGAGAATACAGGAAACTGAGCAGGATGATACAGTCATACAGTCTGGGAAGTCACTTCCGACTTCTGAATACGTCCTCCCAGGTCCTGTGATATCCGACTCGAGACACATGGGTCGTCTATTGTGTTGTCTTTGTCAAAAATGGGCAAATTACAAGAATCTCGGGGACCTCTATGGACCCTTCTACCCTGCCGACTATGTCGCCAAGTTCCCGAAGAACCAACCTCAAATCCGACAAACATCATCAAACTCTGGGGTCACCAACACAGGGTTAAATCAGTCTTCTTTGCCAACAGAATTAATTGTCCCAGATACTCAGTCAGGAATTCTAGATGTGATATCAGCAGATTATGTCCCAAGTCAAACCTCAAACCCAGTGTCTCCTGCACCTAGTGAAAACATGTCCTGTCTCAGTTCTAAGATTTATAGTACTGATACTACAACACCCGCTCAGAACTGGGAAATGTTCCCAGGAGTGGAATCCCCTGCACACCCTGTATTGGAATTCTCTGACCTGACGAACGAGATCATCCAAAGAAAACAGCAGAAGGTGGAGGATCTGCAGCAGAGACCTCAGCATAGAAAATTGACTTCTCATCCCCGTTTCAAGAGGAGACACAAATCTGGTGAGATATTGCCTCGCACTGTTCCGATCAACAGTAAAGCTTCACTGCCGTTTCAACCTCCACCACCCACCCTGAATTCTCTGGGACCTTTGGCCCAGCTTGCTCAGTTACCACTGGTGCCATTAGACCCAAGTGAGCTCTGGGTGCACGAGAGCTGCATCGCCTGGACTAGCGGTGTTTATCTGGTTAACGGGAGGCTGTATGGCCTGCAGGAGGCGTTCGATGGAGCCAGAGAAACGGTGAGTTATGGTCAACGATTTTCAGAGTCTGTTCAGAGAGCAACAATAATCTGGGCTAAATACGTGAATTACCTTCTAATTAGCTGGCACTGCAGTGCATGGTTTGTTTATTGTATTGGCAAGGGTAAGGGTTGACCGCGGCAGATTTGTAGCAATACAGTTTTAAACTTTGAAGTTTAGAATCACAGTCTATCTATCTATTCGTTTATCGTCCATTTTTCTCAGTTCCTGGGATAGGACGTTAATGTTTGGAGCAGAGTTTTCCGTCCGAATGCCCTTCCTGACAACAACCACCAGTAAGTGGTGGGAACATTTCCGATCAACCTAGTGCATGTTTTCAGACTGTGGGAGGAAACGGAGTACCCGGAGGAAACCCACGCTGACACGGGGAGAACATGCAAACTCTGCACAAAGTTCCAAGCTCGATCCGGCGATCGAACCCGGGACTTCTTGCTGTGAGAAGCAATGTGTTAAAAAGTGCCTGGGAAAAATCTCCTTTCCATTTCCACTCTGCTCTACCTGGTTGATGAAGGTTCTATGTTCTATACACGTGACCTGAAGTCACCGTAGTTAAGCCTACTGAGCTGCATTATTAGCATTGTGTGAAACCGAAAAACAGTGATTGAGTGTTTTTCTAATGAATTCAGCAGGAATTCAGTGCTCACAGATAATAGAAAAGTTGATTACTGTGATTTGCAGAAACAAGTGCAATCCAGGCCCTGGAACGTGGATTAGCATCTAAATAGATTATATTGATTACTTACTAGTTCAATATTTAGCATCTTTGTTTTCGTTTCTATGATTTGCAACTCTAAAGTTCTTGTCAGCATCTATTGAAAGCATTGATGATGTTTGGCCTTGAGTTCTGCGATGCATTGCTCTACAAGGCGAGTCAGAGATCATTTTAGCATGTTGAGATGTAACAGCGTTCCTCCAACATCACAGTGCAACGACCTGCAAAGAAATAAACAGAACAGTTATACAACAATACAATAAATACAAAATAAAGCCTATGATAAATACAAAATTACATTTCTAATCTCACCGTTCTTTATATAAGAGCGAAGGCAGTGAGGTAGAAACGTTAGCAGGATTTGGAAGTCGTGCTTGGAACAGAAAAAGGATGTACGTTTGTTTTAACCAGAAGACAATGGACATATTACTAGAAGAATCTAAATAAGAAAAGATTCCATTTTTAAATTATTGCTAAGCTTTAGAAATCTATTCCATTTAATCTCCTCTCCTGGTCATCATCTGCTTTGAAGAATCTTTTAAAAACATATCTTTTTAACACATTGCTTTTTTAACTCTTAGCTGCAATATTTTGTTTATGTTTTAGTGTATTACTATTTTCTGTACTTATTTTTAAAATTACTTTTACTTTTTTATTGACTGATTTATTTACTGTATCGGCCCGAGTATAAGTCGCACTTTTTTCCAAAATTTCGAACATAAAAAACTGCGGTGCGGCTTATTTCCGCGACTGATACATTTTCAGTTGTAACAGAAACTTCAAATCTAGCTGCACATTTATAACACAACATGTTATGATGCAACATTTATAACA
>JAOTRQ010000008.1:2641457-2653838 GCA_028565875.1 Hoplisoma paleatum | reverse complement strand
AAACACACATATACACATGTATAACACACATATATACATATATACACATATAAACACACACACAATATATATATAGAAACACACACATACACATATATAACACACATATATACACATATAAACACACACACAATATATATATATATAAAAAAACACATATAACACACATATAAACACACACAATATATATATATATATATATATATATATATACATGTATATATAGAAACACACACATACACATATATAACACACATATATACATATATACACATATAAACACACACACAATATATATATAGAAACACACATATACACACATGCACACACACACCTTTGTATGCTAACACAATACGCATCTGGCCATTCGAACCCACCGACCAGCTAAAGTGTCTCTGTGCCTTCACAATCACCCGCGGTGAACCAGAAGGTCCGCGCACGGCGTTTTTATTCTTCTTCACTGCATCCGAGCGGGTCCATCGACGCTGTCGGTGTTCACATCCCTCCCCGACACGCCCCACAGCATCACCGCGCGACTCGCTTGTCCATGTCCAGGCTGACGTGTGCTCGCGTGTCGTTTCTCACCCACTGACCGGGTTCATCTGTGTGGCATGTAGCTTTTTACCTCGTGTGACTCACGTGTATTGACTGTCTCTCTCTCTCTCTCGCTCGCTCACAGTGGACCGTATCGTGGGTTTGGATAAAGTGGCCGGGATGTCGGAGATGCCCGGAGCTTTTAAGACCAGGAAGGGGATGTTCAGGACGGTGGGACAACTTTATAAAGAGCAGCTGTCCAAACTGATGGCCACGCTGAGGAACACCAACCCGAACTTCGTCCGCTGCATCATCCCGAACCACGAGAAGAAGGTACGGATGATCTCTCCGACCGGAATGGAGCCGCGTCGCGTTACGTCGAAGGAATACACGCAATAGTGATGACGATGATGATGAGTGTTTCGGCTTTTATTATTACGCTCAGCTTCTCTTGTACGTCCCTGTTTTCCGCGCTCAGGCCGGTAAGCTGGAACCGTATCTGGTTCTGGATCAGCTCAGATGTAACGGCGTGCTGGAGGGGATCCGTATCTGCAGACAAGGATTCCCCAACCGTATCCTCTTCCAGGAGTTCAGGCAGAGGTACACGGAGCGACCGGCTTTCATACGCGCCGTATAAACCGACGCTCCACACCGAAACCCACAATGTTGTGTTTCCTCCAGGTATGAGATCCTCACTCCTAACGCCATTCCCAAGGGCTTCATGGATGGTAAACAGGCCTGTGTGCTGATGGTAAGACTTATTTACTCACTACTTACTTTATAATAAAGCTCCTCTTATAAAAAAGAATTTTAGGAATTAAATAATTCACATGTTACACAATCTGCGCAGTGAAATACACATTTACAGACACAAGGGGGCAGCGGTGAGCACACACTCCTAGGGAGCAGTTAGGTAACTGAGTGCCTTGCTCACAGGCACTTATCCTACAGTCATGACCCATCGAGTCTCTGAATCGAACCAGCGACCAAACACTGATTCTTACCTTTAAGGCCATTCGGCAACTATCGGTCCTGCTTGTCCGACTATAAAAGCTTTATGACTGCTTATTAACGAGTTATAAAGCATCTACAATCTAATTTAAATAAAGTAGTAAGTTATTCTAATCGTTCTCCTTCCTTCTGCTGTTAGACTCAACAACCAGCACCGCTCGCAGCACATCATATATCATATTAATACCTATATATTTATGAATATATGTATTTTACTGGTCGCTGTTATTACAACGTACATTTCTGGATCAGATCAAAGCTCTGGAACTGGATCCCAACCTGTACCGGATCGGACAGAGCAAGGTGTTCTTCAGAGCCGGAGTCCTGGCTCACCTGGAGGAAGAGCGCGACATGAAGATCACCGACGTCATCATCAGCTTCCAGGCCTGGTGCCGAGGATACGTGGCCCGCAAGTAAGTAACCGCGAGAACACGTGCACGGATACACGCACACGGATACACGCGGATGCACGCACATGGACACAAACTGACACACACACGGACACATGCCGACACGCACACGGATACACGTCGAAACACACACAAACACGCGCACGGATACACGCGGACACACGCACGGATACACGCCGGCACGCGCACGGATACACACACAGTTACAAGAAGGATTGAGCCCCTGTATATGATTGGATGAGGATTTGAACCCGAGCTGGAACTGAGCAGTGTTGCTCTTTAGTCTCTTCCTTATTAATTACTTTGGGATGTATGAAGTGTCTTTTCTGTTTATATTTATGTGTGTGTGTGTGTGTGTGTGTGTTTACAGAGCGTTTGCCAGGAGGCAGCAGCAGCTGACGGCGATGAGGGTGATCCAGAGGAACTGTGCCGCCTACCTCAAACTCCGAAACTGGCAGTGGTGGCGACTTTTCACCAAGGTGTGACATCATTTCTTTATTATCTCTGTGATGCTCTAGTGTGTGTGTGTGTGTGTGTGTGTGTAACATGTTGTGTTACTCCCCGTGTGCTCCTGCAGGTGAAGCCTCTGCTGCAGGTGAGTCGACAGGAGGAGGAGATGCAAGCTAAAGACGAGGAGCTCAACAAGGTGAAGGAGAAACAGGTTTATGCTGAGAAACAGCTGGATGAGATGGCTGTCAAACAACAACAGGTACACAACACACACACACACACACACACACACACACACACACACAAGCCCTATCAAGTCCAGGTACGAGAAGGTGCAATAAACCCCGTCACATTTACCTTCTTTGTATTTAGCAGACACCGCGATCCAAATCCACTTATATTCCAGATACAAAATACAGTCTGAACGATCGAGGCTCAAGGGCCTCCACTCAAGGGCCCAACAGCTGCAACCCAGCATTAGTGAGATTTGAACCGACGCCCTTCTGATTTTTCACTCCCGTACACGAACCATTACGGCTACGTCACGACTCCTTGACTCAGAGCCTCGGTTCACTCTGTATATAGAATGCAAATATTTACCCAAAATGCAACACTCATAGACTTAGACTCTTAGACGTGTCTCTGAGTCACGGTGCAGGTAAACATAAACACATTAAATATTTAATTGAAAAAGTATTTTAATAGAATTTATGTGTATATATATATTATGGGCGACACCTGTGGCCGCTGGTGATGTCAGCGTCATGGCAACGTGCTGGTCTCTAACCGTGACCGTCTCCTTTTCCTGGCAGCTGAACATGGAGAAGCTGGCCCTGCAAGAGCAGCTCCAGGCCGAGATGGACCTCTGTGCCGAGGCCGACGAGATGAGGAACCGCCTGGTGGCCAAGAAGCAGGAGCTGGAGGAGATCCTTCACGACCTGGAGGCCCGTGTGGAGGAGGAGGAGGAGAGAGTCAACCAGCTTCAGTCCGACAAGAAGAAGATGCAGCAGAACATCACGGTACGCCTCGGGTCAACCTGCTGGTCGAGCGTGTAACACCGAGGTCTCCATCCAGTTTATAAACGTATGTGTATAAAGATCTAAAGCGGCGCTTGTGATGATCCCGTACGACAGGATCTGGAGCAGCAGCTGGACGAGGAAGAAGCTGCACGTCAGAAGCTGCAGCTGGAACGCGTGACTATGGAGGCTAAACTAAAGAAGGTGGAGGAGGACGTGATGGTGCTGGATGACCAGAACATCAAACTAAGCAAGGTCGGTCGGTTCCAGATATGTGGTTCTAGTATTTTCTATCATATGCATGTAAATTAAAGTGATTAACACCATCGCTGACGTTGAGGTTTATTATGAAGCGCCTGATTTAAACACACACACATTAACATCGGGGGTAAATTTCACCCAGAAAATATGTTCCTCTCTGTCACTAACGTCGGGTAAAAATCACCCGAACTTGTACCTCCTGAAAAAAACATTGTGATGTCACGCCCTGAAGCTCCACTAAGTCCCGCCAAGTAACCCAGACAACAGCAACACCATGAAAATAATTCCTAATTCTTATTTATATCATTTAATTTATTTACTATTTATTATTACTATTAATGTTTTATTGTTTTACTCGCGTTCCTAAATAAATGTATTATTATTATTATTATTATTATTATTATTAGTGTTATAGGTTTGGGCGGAACCACGGCTGAGTGGTTACAGCACTGTGTCGCCTCACAGCAACAAGTCCCGGGTCGGCCTGGGGACTTTCTGTGCTCACGTTCTCCCCGTGTCAGCGTGGGTTTCCTCCTGGTACTCCGGTTTCCTCCCACAGTCCAAAAACATGCACTAGGTAGATGGGAAATGTGAAATTGTCCAGTAGTCTCACAAGTTCCCACCACTTACTGGTGGTTGTCGTCAGGAAGGTCATCCGGATGGAAAACTCTGCTCCAAACATTAACGTCCGACCCCAGGAACTGGGAAAACGGACGATAAACAGATAGATCGGGATGTTTATTAACAAATGGTATCGAAGGAAATATGTTTCTTCAGATTAAATCGTTTGCAAAGACACGAAAATATGAGCAAATCATTCATGCAGTTGATAATAATGTGAGATTTATATGTGCCGTGCATTTTCCTTCACATCGGTCAGGAGCAGAACTGTTGGCTCAGCGGTCTTTACTTGCCCTCTTTAACCTCAAGTGGGTAAACAGGTTTCTGTTGGAATCGCACTGGGGGTAAAACAATCGAAGGGGCAGTTAAAGAGTCTTTAAATGAATGCTTAATAAAACTGTTAACCGTTTTGTACTGAGTACTTTTGGCAGCCCTAATTATAGTTCCCTCATAAAGTCCCTCCACAGAGTCTGTACCAACGCATCGAAATAAGACTCGCAAAGAGTATCGATGCTCACCACAAGAGGGAGCACTATCTATAGCTATCACAACGACGGCGCGCGTACGCTTGCAGTGTCGTAGGCCAGTTAAATCGAGTAGATCGAGTCTTAGGCTCTGTAATTTATTAACTTCATTAGCTTTGTTTGTAATTTCTTTTCTTCTTCACTGGTGATGGTGTGATGTCAGCAAAGCGCTGAGCTCTTTGATAGCCAATAGCCAACGACATCGGGCTTGGATGGTAGCATCGTCTAGTATGAACACCATAAGCGTGTCAGGGATCGCTGACAGATTTCAATAGTTGTGGTGTTAGTACCAAGTTCCAAGTCCTAAAATAATGGTGAATAATCGTGACCTGTGCGGTCGTGATGACGACGAGGATCCGGAAATGTTCGGTTCAGGGTTTTATTCCTGCTTTGTTTTGTTTAGTCTGTGTAGGATAGATTTGATCATTTCTTTATTTATAGACGTTTGTCTCGTCTGGATCATTGTCAGAACGTTTCATAACAACTCTTAGAGAATTTAATCTACACCTTAATCTACACCTCAGTGACCGAATGTAAATCTGTTTACACTTTTAAAGGATTAAATGATTAATTTTGAAATTTTGAAGTATCACTTTCTGTGGAAAAGCTTTCAAACTTGTTCGGACATGTTGGTGGTCCAAGCAAGTCTGAAAGTTAAAAGAAAACCACTTTTTACTTTACTGGTGGGGACATTGTGTCCTGACGAGTGTACTAAAACCATAACAGACACACAGAGAGAGAAAGAGAGAGAGAGAGAGAGAGAGAGAGTGAGCAGATATTACACATATTGTTTACTGTCTCTAATTGCGGCACATTGTGGTTCGTTGTTCCGAACTGTGTGTACTTTTGTTCTTAAACATTTGAATATATCCTGAAGAACGAGGTGACTGGGGAGGATCAGGATGTTTAATACCGAGTTCAAAACAGGTGAGACAAGCTCTGTCATGCGAGCTCTCACCTTAGGAAACATGAAACACACTGTGTGTTTATTCGTAGACACACACACACACACACTCACACACACACACATACACACAAAATTGCAGCTACCGTTTCGTCCTCTTGGAATTATAAGATTCCATCTGCAAACCGAGCAGTTCTGAGATATTGAGGTTTAAATGTAATCGAGGTTTCATTTATTCGAGGTTTAAATTTAATCAAGGTTTCATTTATTCGAGCTTTAAATTTAATCGAGGTTTCATTTATTCGAGGTTTAAATTTAATCAAGGTTTCATTTATTCGAGGTTTAAATTTAATCAAGGTTTTATTTATTCGAGCTTTAAATTTAATCGAGGTTTCATTGAATCGAGGTTTCATTGAATCGAGGTTTAAATTTAATCGAGGTTTTATTTATTCGAGGTTTAAATTTAATCGAGGTTTCATTTATTCGAGGTTTAAATTTAATCGAGGTTTCATTGAATCGAGGTTTAAATTTAATCGAGGTTTCATTGAATCGAGGTTTAAATGTAATCGAGGTTTAAAGTAATCGAGGTTTATATTTAATCGAGGTTTAAATGTAATCGAGGTTTCATTTATTCGAGGTTTAAATTTAATCGAGGTTTCATTGAATCGAGGTTTCATTGAATCGAGGTTTAAATGTAATCGAGGTTTAAATTTAATCGAGGTTTCATTTATTCGAGGTTTAAATGTAATCGAGGTTTAAATTGAATCGAGCTTTAAAATCAATCGAGGTTTTATTTATTCGAGGTTTAAATTTAATCGAGGTTTCATTTAATCGAGGTTTAAATTTAATCGAGGTTTCATTGAATCGAGGTTTAAATTTAATCGAGGTTTCATTTAATCGAGGTTTAAATTTAATCGAGGTTTCATTTAATCGAGGTTTAAATTCAATCGAGGTTTCATTGAATCGAGGTTTCATTTATTCGAGGTTTAAATGTTATCGAGGTTTAAATTTAATCAAGGTTTCATTGAATCGAGGTTTAAATGTAATGGATTAATTATGATTAAGACATCGCAGAATAAACTTTATAAACTTTTATAAGTCCGAGGGGACGAGTTGGATTCTTCGTGGATTCATAAAGTGTCGTCCGAATCGTGAACGATGTTTTCTAACACAATCGTACCGTTTGATCGGTTGCTGGGTCTGGACTGACCGATTGTCCTTATAGTTTATCAATAGATTATTACAACACAGCGCGACTATGGAACCAGACGACCCCGTGACATTCCACAGACTAGTGGGTCAAATATCTGGAAAGAGGTGAAAGAGCAACCTGATACTGTGTTTTTCTCGTTTTTCGTTCTCTTATCCCAGAGTGCAAATGTTGACGGGTGTGGTTCCCAGTTTCAAAATGCTTCTCTTGATATCAGATTAGCCTGAACTGGTCTGAGCGCCTTCCCCTCGCTGGCCCCGGGTTCGACGCGCCGTGTGTGTTCCTCCACCATCGAGTGCATTTGTGAAATTCACTGGCTGTCATATTTACTGACCCCCGGTCCCCTCGGGTGCCTGGTGCGTTCGCCCTGTTTGTTCAGGTGCAGACGTGTCTTCTTTTCTTGCGCCTCGGACCCGAAGAGCCCCGACTTGACTCCCTCAGTCGGGCCCTCAGTCCCTCCGACGAAGCAGCGCCGATCGCCGGCGAATCCTGTCCGCTCGCCGAATCCCAAAATGATTAATATTACGTTGTTTCGTTTCACTCCCCAGAGAAGAAGCGCCGACTGAACAGGATCTGTTGTGTTTCTTTATAGATGCATCTCCATCTTCTTTGTTGAGTTTCAAATGCATTTCGGACGCGACTACTCCGGAACGGCGTGGATACACTCGTTAGTCGACTGCACCACCATGCTGTGTGGTATGTGAACGTTCGGTTCTTGTTTACTTCCTCCAAACCGAACGGGAATGTTAAATATAATATCGTAGGAACCAAGTCATTAAAAGTCTACCAGGCCTTTACGCTTGCTCTTTATATAAGTCTTATTTTAATATTGTACGATATAATAAATTTATTTATGTGCAGTCTATTAAGGAATTATTAATTAAGGAATCTTATAACAGATGTTTTCTGGATTTACGTATTAAATCTAAACATCACATTTTAACCCAAGTCGGTGGTTCCCTGTTATCGTGTTTAATTAATATTATTATTATTATTAGTTTATAATTTTTAGTTGCCATAGTAAACATTTTGTGTATGATGCTGTATATAAAAGAGCAGAAAAAGCTTCGATCTTAACTTAACGAATAACAATTTACAGAAATCACAAACAACAACGACAGATTAGTGCTCATCCCTGTCGTGAAACGATTCGAGTTAGCACCTTCTCTACGTGTCTATGTGGGTTTTCCTCCAGGTGTGCCGGTTTCCTCCCACAATCCAAGTCCAAAGACATTCAGGTTTAGGTTCAGGTTGATCAGAGATACTAAAATTTCTCCCTGTGTTTGTTTGTGTGTGGGTGACACATACAACAGACTGGTGACCTATTCAGGTGTTTAGTGTTTAGTATAAATCACGGGTTAAACAATTGAATGGATGTTTCGAAATAAATCGTATAAAAGAGAGAAAGAGAGAGAGAGAGAACATTCTCGACGACTGCTGGACATCAGCAGATCTTTTATTTATGCTGTACAAAACTCGCTGCTGGTAAAACCCGACAAATAGTTTTATGACATTAATGTATTAGGAGTTAATGGCGATACGGTGGCTGAGTGGTTCAGCACTGTCGCCTCGCGGAGTTTGCATGTTCTCCCCGTGTCAGCATGAGTTTCCTCCGGGTACTCCGGTTTTCTCGCACAGTCCAAAAACATGCACTAGGTCGATGGGAAATGTGAAATTGTCCAGTAGTCTCACAAGTTGCCACCACTTACTGGTGGTCTGTGGTCAGGAAGGGCATCCGGACGGAAAATTCTGCTCCAAACATTAACGTCCGACCCCAGGAACTGGGAACACTGAGTTAGCATAGTTTAATAAAAAAAATACATAATATTAATAATAATAATAATGATAATAATAATCATCTTTATTTAGAACGTTTAGCCATGTATAGTATATTATAGTCTTTATTTTTATCACTTGTTAGCCACAGTTCTTACTAACGCTTTATATTTCTACTGTCTTTTAGTTTTTAATAAAATACTAAAATCTAAACTTATGATGAACCATATTTCTTTTTTGATTTTTGTCTGTTCGTGTAAATGTTTTTGCTTTTGATGGCAGCGCCGCTGGGCAGCCTGATCGGGAATCGACTGTCCTGTCGTGTTGCTGTAATTGTCGGAGGATTTCTGGCGTCTTCCGGTTTGGTTCTCAGCAGTTTCGCCACCAGTCTGGAGTCCCTCTATCTCACTTTAGGTGTACTAACTGGTAAGTTTCTCGAAGAGGGAAAGAAAAACATCCTAACGACCAAAAAACATTTATCGACCAAAAAACATCTAACTGTGAAACAAACGAATGAAAAACGCTGTAAGACGGAACCACAAAGATCTAGAAGCTTCTAGAAATCACTGACACAACAACAACAACAACACAAACAATAAAAGTGATTAACCTCCTGAGATCCAGACTTTTTCCTGATGTGCGTTTTTTATTTCGTCCAGCTATTTGGGATTAGTCGGACCTAACAAGCATAAAAAATTATATTTTGTCTTTGTACATGAAGCCGTTTTTGGAAGAAAAAAACAATGTCCTCGTATGGAGACAGTAGGTCTAAAATAAAGAAACGATCGGCTAACAAAGAACAAAAGTGTTTGATTGAAACTGTAAACATTAGAATACATAAACAAAAGTGATCATGTTATTGTACATAAATAATCACTTTAGAAAATAAAATGTGATTAGTATTTATACATGGTTCATGTTTTTGTCTGGACCGGCTGTAGAAACTTTCTAGCGGGATTGTCGCCATCTTGTGTTCAATCAATTGCGTGTCATGTTGTCATATGACCACTAGGTGGTACGGGCAAATAACCTGAGGTAGAATGGTGCAGGGAACCAGAAATGTAATGTCCTCATATGAGGACGCCGGGTCTCTAGAAGTTAAATACAGTCGATGATAAACAAACGACGAGACGCAGTGATCGGTGGAGAGACCGAAACACACGTACTTCGACACGGATGAGGTGCATTCTGGGAGTTGTGGTTCCTGCGGTAGAGTGAGTTCACTAGTGAATTGTAGGCGGTGAGAAAGCGACAGAAGTAACAGACGTGATCCATCGAATACTCACCAGAGACCTACACACAGGAACCATAACAAATCCTCCAACAATCCAACAACCGGTACGACTTCAGAGCTTAAACAAAGTCGTGTTGCACATCAAATCCGATTGATTTAATGTCAGTAATCACGAGCACAATAGGACGCCCTGTGTACTAAATTAAATACCTTTAAGCGCGCCTTATAGTCCGAAGAGTACGGTGATATACTACTGCATTATATTTTGAGGTGTGTATGGTGTGTCGAGTAAAACATTGCTCTTTACAGGTGTTGGCTTTGCTCTGTGTTACACACCCGCTATCGCCATGGTGGGTGTGTATTTCTGTGAGCGGAAGGCTTTGGCTTACGGCATCGCCATGTCCGGCAGCGGCATCGGCACCTTCGTGCTGGCACCAGTGGTGCAGCTTCTGATCGAACATTACTCTTGGCGCGGGGCTCTGCTCATCCTGGGCGGTTTGGTGTCCAACCTTTGTGTGTGTGGCGCCCTTCTACGACCCATCACTCTTAAAGAAGAAGACACCCGGCCCTTGCCAGTAGACCTGGAGCAAGTGTACGAGTCGAGACTCCTCGGCACGGAGGACAAACATCCGAACGGCACGCACGGGGCCGAGAGAATGCAGCGCTGCCTGCAGTCCCCGCAGGACTACCATTTCCTGCTTATGCCAGACTTCCTGGTGCTGGCGGGCTCCTTCCTGTTCCTGGCTAGCGGGTGCAGCTTGCCGTTTGTTTACCTGGTGCCCTATGCGCTGGACGTGGGCATCAGCCACCACAACGCCGCCTTTCTCATGTCCATATTAGGAGTCATCGACATCGTTGGCAACATCACCTTTGGCTGGCTCACAGACAGAAGGTGAGACTCTTATTATTAATAATTAAAGTACTAATATGAATGAATAATTATTAAATGAACATTATAGTATTAGGAGGTTCCACTGATGTGTGTGTGCATGTTAGGAGAGAGACAACAGTACTCGGCAGTAAATATCAGTCATCTGGCTTTGGTTAAAGCGTTCGCCTGTAAATACGGTAAAAGTAACAAGGTTTCGGTTGCTAAACGAAAAGTTAAACAACTTAAACAAATTAGTCAGGCATCATTTTATTAGTATAAAGGCGACATGTTATGCAAAATTCAGTTGTTATTATGTGCTCGTGTGTTTCCACTCGGGTCTCTGCTGCTCCTATAATGATTTATGATTTGGTGTCAGGAATCATGAATCGGATGCAGAGTACACACACACATACACACACACATACACACACACATACACACACACATACACACACACATACACACACATATACGTACACACATACACACACACATACACACACATATACGTACGTACATACACACACACACACACACACGTACACACACACACTCACACACACACACACACACACACACACACACACACACACGTACACACACACACACACACATATACATACATACACACACACACACACGTCTCAATACTGCTCCCGATGCAGATACAATCTCTTCTATTCTAAGGGGATGAAATGTCTCTACTTTGTGGGTTTGTTTACTTGTTTAAATAAATAAGCTGAAATAAATAATGTCCTCGGGGCTTCTTAAAACTCTCCACAAGTCTTTAAACATGTCGTTTGTTTTTCACTCAGGATTCTGAAGAAGTACCGGAGTGTTTGTTACATGGCTGCTGTAGGGATGGAGGGTCTTTGCTGCTTTTTCATTCCTCTTCTTCGTACGTTTCGGTCGTTGGTGCCCTTCTCAGTGATTTATGGCTATTTCGACGGTGCCTACGTGGCCCTGATCCCCGTTGTGACATCAGACGTCGTCGGGACGGCATTCCTGTCCTCTGCACTCGGTGTGGTTTACTTTCTCCATGCTATTCCGTATCTGCTCAGCCCCCCGATAGGAGGTAAGTCCGTCAGATTTTAAAAATATATATATTTAGTCTGTTGTGTTATAAACAACATCCACGTACACAATATTGTTCCATCTGCAGCCCTGCGTGTCAGAATGAATCCTGCCGAGGACACAATCAGGTTTTATTATTCAGTCATTCATGTGTTTAAAGCTTTAATGTTTAAACACATTTCTTACTGAAGTAAATATATATAAAGATTTATACCGGGTATAATTGATATCTACAGCACTGTCGCCTCGCTTTCCTTTTATAGTCCTGCCTCAAGGTCAAGAAGTCAAGAAGTAATTCACTGCCACAACGCTAGAGGGCGCCTGGTCTCTTAGATTCTGGGTTGTGTGGTTATGCAGGATTTTAAAATACCAATTTTGCAATAATACATCACAAGTTTCATCTACACACTCTACCTACCTACCTACCTACCTACCTACCTACCTACCTACCTACCTACCTACCTACCTACCTACCTACCTACCTA